>PVJO010009414.1:0-69721 GCA_004026905.1 Hystrix cristata
TCTTTTGGATAGCTGTGACATGTGCAAATCAGGAATTTAAAATATCACTTTTCTAATTGATCCACATTACTCATCTATAAGCCTAACTTTCTTTTGGATTCTGTGTTCTGTGCATATTCTCTCATTTTAAAAAACATCTCATTCAACTTGTTAGCCATGAGTTTTTATGATCTTTGACATATTGTGCTCAGTTAGTTGTTTGATTGCCAGTTTGCCCCAGTCCTAATCTCCTCAGTAGTACAAACTTTTGTGTATATGACTATATGACTAGCTTTTCAATATACTGCAATTTAGAATTATTTCTTTTAGGGATTGCCTTTTAAGAAAACATACAAGGGGCTAGGGATTTAGCTCAGTGGTTAGAGTGTTTGCCTAGCAAGCACAAGGCCCTGAGTTCGATTCCCAGCACCAAAAAAAATACAAATGATATAAAAGAAATATAACTTCTAACCTGCTACATGTCAGATAGGTTGAGTTTATGTCCACATAAATTGAAGAATGAATTCCAAGGAACAATGGAGATTAAGAGGAGGAAAGATTTACTGAGAGATAGTTCCTGAAAGACAGAAGGTGGCAAAATTTTATCAAATGCAGGAAAAGTAACAGCCTTTTTTATTTTTATTTTGAGACAGGGCAATTCTAAACTGCTAAGTAGGCCAGACCAGCTTTATTGTTGTGATTTTCCTGCCTCAGACTCAAAGAATGCTAGAATTATAGGTGTGTGCACCCATACCTATTACGGGATTTTAGGGCGCTGGAGTCTCCTTCTGGAGGTGGTTTCTAGGTTTTTTCTATCTTGAGCAAAGAACTGGCCACATTTTGGAGAAGAGATGGGCCCAGATGTCCTGGTCAACCATCCAAGTGTCTCATGTATACATGGATTTAGTGGGCTGGGTGGTACCAATTACAGTACAATCTCAAATTTCCATGCATGCCTTAAGGAAGTATGTAAATCTGACCACTGCATTTTTAATCTTGAGAGCTTGCCTTTTTCAGATGCACCTCCAGCCACAATTTTAGTGTCTCCACTTTTCACTGATTTCCTTGTGACCCCAGCCCCTTTCTAACTGTATATTAATTTCTATCTAACTTAGCTGCCTATAATAGTATGAATGAGTTTATATTGAGAAATCCAATTTTTGGATTAGTCCCCTTGTCCAATATTACAACACAAGAAAATGCTATAAAGTCAAAATAGAAATGAATATCTTCTACTTTCTATTACTGTAGATGCCTACCCTGGGTCCTGGGGGACATGTCTTTAGGTTCTAGCACACGATGAACAAAGAACTGGATGTTGCACACAACAGTAAGGAAAAAGCAGCTAAGTTTAATGAAGTTTAAAAGGTGAAAGTACATTCAGAGTGAGTGGTTTATGCTGGCAGAAAAGAAACATGGCACCAGAGTTATGGGGATCTCCTGGCTACACCAAAATGCTAGTAAGTAACTCCTCCTAAAAGTGGCTCACCAATTAAATGTTGTTGGGTTCTGGCTTGCTTGCCTCTCCTACTGGAGTTAGATCCAGATTCTTCTCATTTCAAATGAAAAGTTGAATGAAATGAGCAAAAAGCAGTGACGAAGTTTATTTGAAAAAGTAAAAGTAAAGAGAGAGAAGCTGGCTCTCAAGAGTGAGTTTGGGCCGACTACAAGAGGAAAACACAAGGTGAAAGAACACCCTGGAGGAAAGAGGGCAGGCTATCATGAGGAAAGCCGTAATAGTAAGTTCTTCTTGGCATCCCTGTCCTATTATACTGTCCAAATCACAAGAATATCTACAAGAACTGCTACATACCAGCCCTGAGAGACAGTCTAGGATCCCACGCCCCAGGCCGATGTCAGGTCTAGGCCATCCTACTGAAATCCTGCCTGAGTTCACCCTAGAAGTCCAGGTGTGGGGCTTTGGGAACCACTTTGTGCGTGTAGTCTTGAATCTTGTTACTAACAAGTCATGCCTACTTCCCCAGCCACCTCTGCCATGCCCTAATCTGCTGTATCACCAGGAGAAAGGAAAATGGCACGGGTTTAAGGGTTTGAAATGAGCACTGGGCCTAGGGTGCCTTCTGTTGGCTCTTTCAGAGCATAATCAACAATGTGATTCACAGGTGCTGAGTCATGTAATTTGTATCTGTTTTACATGTCCTTTTCTATAATTCACTCTGTTATAATTGAATGCATGAGATGCGGTCCATACATATGAAACTTTAACAAGTTCTAAGAACAGAAAATTCATTTTAGCACATGTCTTGATTTGGAATTTTGGAATTCTAAGGTGGTCTCAAGGGCCTTTGTAATTTTTATCACTGCCTCTAGCTAGTGAGCCTTAGGACAAAAGTCCTGGGGTTTGGTTTTGAGATGTTACCCAAGTTCCCGTAATCCCAATTGTAGTGTATATATTATTTCTTGTCGTTTTGTACCCACATTCTCCAGATTCCACATCCTCCTTCCCTTTAAGACATCATTTGTGCATGTGTTAATTTACCCAGAATTCCACTACCATAAGAAAATGGCAAAGGTGTAATTTAAATGAAGCCTTTTTACATTAATTACTTTCCTTAATCTATTATCTTAAAAAGTCATATTCCATTATTCACATGTAAATTTATGTTAACTCTATGTTAATCCATTTTGAACAAAGATTAAACTGTAAAGTTGATTTGCTTCTAACACCTAGTCTAACACAATTTTAAACACAGCAGGCACTCTATTTGTTGGGTGAATATATAAATGAAGTCAGACATTTGAGGAAATCATAGCTGTACTGTTTGTAATGTTCAGGACAGGGTTATTAACAATCAACTCATAATAAATACTAGCTGAGGAGAAAAATTATGAGTATTCAGCTCCACCTTATCCAGCATTTGAACATAAAATCTATGAAGTAAAATGTTTTCTAAAAAATACTTATATCCTTTTCTTTTCTGTTACTTTGGTGTTACCTGTATGTCAATCCTCAGGAAAGAGTGCAGCAGAAATATTCTCCAAAATGTCTAGTCAGAGAAGATAACTGCCTTCAGCAAACTGGAGAAGCCACGATTTTCATGTTTATGCCAAAGAGAAAACAAGAGAGGTTAATACTACAGGCAGAACCTCCCACTTATTTTTTCAAAAAATATTCTGCTCTATTTTTTTAAAGTGATAAAAGAAATGAAGATGATTAATCAAATTTGTGGAGAAGCTGAGCTATTGACACAGGTCTCACTGACCTCAGATGTTAAATTCATGGCACTGGATCTAGACTCCTTCCTCATGCCACATTAAACAGAAAGGGGATCTTACTCCTCTAATAAACATGCATACGAAAGGCTTTAAGTCCCTGATCCATTTACTTTACTGAGACTTAAATTAATTTCACATAAATAAAACATGCACAAGAAGAGCTATTTCCTAAATATACTATATAGTATATATTTGTATATTATTTGATGTATGATTACAATTTTTTATAATAGTATTGAGGAATTTCCCAGAATTATTTTTCTTTATAAAACATACAGTTTATAAACTTCAAATTGAGCAGGTCTTACGTAAACAACATAGTGAAAGAAACAAAAATCAAGAGGCTAACAGCCTGTGAAATAGAATGTCTGATTTTCCCACAAAAATTTCTATTTAAAGAGGAACTCAAAATATGTCAATAATGAAAAGATCACACTGAAGGATGGGTCTAAGTGATTGCTTTTATAAGGTTTTAGGAGTACCGCAGTGTATGTTAAGTGCTCCTGTATACAAATAGCTAATAAAAATATAAGATTACTAGTGAAACTCTCAAAAATACTCTGCCAGTTTGGAGAAAAATTCCCAGTGTCTGGGTTTATTTACCCTTCTTATAATAGCCTACTTTGACAAAGGGCTATATTTTATTATGGTTAAAGAATAAAATGGAAGGAAATTATCAAATAAAAAGGATGAATCATAAAATCAGTAAAATTATCTAACATCCTACGAAATAGGTTTACTTTCTTCCTGCACTGAGGAAAAAAAAAATCTTAAAGGGAGGAAATGCCCTGTTAGTGGTATATAGTCCTTTGTTAATAGGAAAAGAGAAAATATTATAGCAACCACTTTTAGGCTTTTAATACCTATGTGTACATATGACACAGAGAGAGACAGAGACAGAAAGGCGGGAAGAGAGAAAGAGACAAGAGAGACAGAGAGAAGAAATCTTCCTTGATGTTTCAAAGAAAAGCATACTGACTAAATTACAATGAACAATAAAAGAAAATCATACAAAGTGTACCAATACTATTTAAAGTCATATAGCCTTAGAGAATTGAAAACTGAAAGACTTATGAGGTGAGTATAATATGATACAAAGATAACATATGAAAATATAAAGAGCAGCAGAGATGAAAAAAGACTTCAGTGAGACACTGAACTATTTCAAAGAATCTAAAATAGCAATAGCAGAATTAAAATCCATAATTGAGGTGATAAAGAAAAGCATTAATCGTACAAGAAAATTGAATTAATAATCTAGAGAAGAATGTTTTAAGAAATCCATTAGAGTCTGAGAAAATGAAAAAGAGATGATCAATGCAAATGAGTATGATGGATGTGAATGAAGTAGAGATTGTGGAAGTTTTACTTGCAGAAAACTAGTGTCCTTGAAAAAACAGTGCAAATATGTATATGAAAAAAGAAATAAACTGAATATAAATTATGAAACAGCATGATTTCAGTTTGGTAATAGGAATATTTCTGTGCATAAACATATTCATGTGGATATAAATATATATTATATAATATATTTGTAAAGAACAATGCCACCTGGCAAAGTATTTCCTCTGGTAGGTGGGAGATTTTATTTTTAAAAATAGCTATTCCTTTTTCTATTTGTTGTAATGAGCAGATGTTAATTATCATAAAATACTGAAAACATAGCATTGAAAAACATGCATTCTAATACACAGAGTGGGTAAAATGAAAGAGACTATAATCCTGTAGAAATTTTTTACTTTACTAAGGTGTATAGACCTATACTAATTTACCATTTCTGTGTTTTTATGTTCTAAACAAGCAATACCATAGAAGTATTGCAAAAATACTTTAACATGACCATTTAATTCTACTAGTACATTTGTATATTCCCTTGAGAATCTGATTTTTCCCACAGAAAAACCCTTATATCCTACAAATACATGAAGCAGAAATAAATAACAGAGCAAAGATAAATGGAGAGAGAGAGAGAGAGAGAGAGAGAGAGAGAGAAACTTATGAACAGTGGAGGATTTAAAAAACCATGAAAAGATGAGGAAAGGAAAATATGTGTCAGTATAGTTTGAACTTCGGTATTCTCAGAGCTTTCCTCACCTTGCTCACTGTCTATTTTGTTGCTCAGAATATATACACTTAAGATGACTTTTATCTTCTCAGGCCCTTGAATAAAATAGACTTTCTAAGACAACCACATAATTCACCATACAATGATCTGAATTGATGCTAAAGCATCCATCAGGCAGCTTAAATGGCATTTCTAGGTCATGTTATGGACCTTTTTACTTATTGCCTATATGTAAATTTTTTGTTTTGAAAGACAGTAGCATTTTATATAGTTTTTGCCATCTGCATGACAAGTACAATTTTGTACAATAAAAAGAGTTGCTTTGAGCCAGTTGAGATTTAATTAAATTCGCTGAGGTTTGTGATTAAAAAACGCTACCCTTTAAACTAGAATACACAAAACACATTTTGAAACCAGTACTAGACTCCTCTAGTACTTCATTATAAGCCATGACATATGATTTGAAAAAAATCTCAGATGGAAAATGTATTGATTTTGAGAATAGTTCAGAACTCGTAGTTCTGTTGCTATTGTGGATTATTCAAATAAGTACATACTGCAATATTTACAATGAAAGTATTTTATATTCTTAATTCAATAGCACTATTACATACTGCTGTCTGACACTTTGCATTGCTGTTAATTAAAATCAGTAAATATTCAAATATAAAGTACCCATTCGTAAATGACTTATCTTTTCATTTGAAGACTTGAGACCACACTTTTATTTCTTTTTTTATCTTATTTGATGCTCCTCATAGTGTAATTTCCTTGGCGTATACTTGCTGATTAATTGACTGATTCCTGTAAGGCTTTTGCTAATTATTCATCAAATTTCAACAGTTTATTTCCTCAAAAAGATCAAAGAGTTCTACAGAAAGCTGCCTATTTACAGTGCTTAGCATTGTAAATTTGAAAGCGCTTAATCCAGAGGACTCAGTGAAAAAAAAAAATGGAAGGAATAAAAAGGACAAAGATAAAATCAATTCAACACATGCTTATTGTACACTTAATATTATGCACTAAATTGCATTTGCAAATCATCTTGACATCAAAGATTATTTTATTTCCTGGATACAAAGGAGAAAAAAGTTTCTTTATTGCCTAGGCCTCCAGGATTCTCTGTCCGGACTGTCATGGATATGCTTCAATTCCAGCTGTAGGCATATTTCAGTTTCTCAAATTGCTGCGCAGTGGATCATAGGCATAGACTGGTGCTACATGGTGCAGCTTCACAGCAAGGTATATCTGAAAGAGGTGGAATTGCAAGCAGAGCTCTTTGCATGCATTAAATACATGGTTTAGGCTAGGTACAGATGGTCTGTCTGTATGTAGCATTCATCCAGTTTCCATAAAAGGGTTCCCCACCATGATGCTATACAAATTTAGGGCAGTCAAGGATGGAAGGGAGGAGAGAAAAGAAAATATATATGTGATCATGTAATAATGAAATCTTCCGTTCAAAGAAGTATCCCTGTCTTACCAGTCTCTCCTAGTCGGCTGAGATATGCTGATACAAGTCTCTGCAAAGCCACTAGCACAAAGTTATACATAGGAAATGAATGTCCAGGGATCAAGGATAAGACAGTTTGGAAGGCAATACCAAGTCACAAACCTAACCTTTTTAGAGTCCTGGGGCACTTCACCGGCTGTGATATTTGCAGTTCTAAATTGTTTTATTTTTTTCAGTGCGTGATATTGGGCACACAGTCCCTGAGTGGCCTGGACCCTAAACACCAACCACACTGCTGGTAAGCAAAAGGACGTTTGCATTACAGCGCATCAGCACAGAAAGTACCGATTATTGAACTCTGCTATGGCTTTGTGATAGTGCATGTTCCAGTGAGAAAAATCACTAGTACTGTGGTTGAACTTTCATCCAAAATTCCTATGTTGGAAATTTGATGTTTGGGTAGTGGGATTAGTTCTCCATCCATACTGATGGATTAGAGTCACCACCATAGGAGTGAGTTTCTTATGCAAGGGCTAGTTCAGCTCTTTTTTGCTCTCACTTTCTCGCCCTCAAATGCCCTTCTACCTTCGGTCAAGGGATGATGTAGCACGAAGGCCTTCACTAGAGGCAACCCCATGACCATCCCAGCCTCCAGAAATATAAGAAATGGATTCCTGTCCTTCAAAGCTTACCCAATCTTTCTGTTACAGCAGCACAAAATGGATGGAGACAACAGGAAACTTCATTTCTAAGTGGAACATAGTTGACTGGTCAGAGTACTTGAATGTAATTTAGATAATTCTAAGTTGCATTAAATATTTTGAATTTATTTGTTCAAATATTTGAAATAATTATGTTGTCTAAAACAAGTCTTTTTAGGTAATCCCAAAATTCTCTTTGCAGCTCTGCTATCTGCATCACCATAGGGATCACCTAGCCATCTTATCACTTAAGTTATTATAATCCTTGTTGATGGTGCCTATCATTTAAATTATAATTTATTTTGGCTATTTTCATTATTTACAACCAACTATATATATGTATCCAGTATTTAGGATAGTAAGTTTGTTGCACTTATGTTTTTTCCTCGTTTGCAAACTTTTAAAATTTTACTTCCACGTCAATCATGTATTTTCTTTCAGGTGACTGTATAATTATAATAATTATCATTATTATTATTATTATACCATGTGTCAATCAAAAGTAAATATTTAGGACCTGATACAGGTCTTCAAATAGAAAAACAGATATGGAAACCTTTAGTACCATGGATTTTATCATGTCTCCCACTGTGATTTCTGGCTTGTCCACTTGTTATTATATTAGCTTGCTCTAAAAAAAAAAAAAAAAAAAAAAAAAAAAAAAAAAAAAAAAAAAAAAAAAAAAAAAAAAAAAAAAAAAAAAAAAAAAAAAAAAAAAAAAAAAAAAAAAAAAAAAAAAAAAAAAAAAAAAAAAAAAAAAAAAAATCAGAAAATACCATAGAGCTAAATTGTAAAAGCTTCTTATTTGGATTTTCATTCTACTTCACTGAAGACCATGGAGACAATTTAATTGGAGTTGCATATAAGATCTTGCAGTAAATACCTTTAAAAACATCTGAGGTAAAAAACAAAATGAAAAAACATCTGAGCCGGTGATGGTGAATCTTTTAGCTTTCAGTAATAACAAACAGCTGGCTACAGGTTGCAAGCCATAGGTTTGCTACCACTGAATGTTTTATTTATAGTTGATTTAATTTTCTCCTATAGTCTGTTTATAATTGTTTAAAGAACAAAAGCCGAAGGTAAAGAAGTTGAAGTATTTACTACACTTATATTAGTAAAAATGTGGATTTGCATTTTGAAGTACAACCCCTAAGGACCAGTTCATTTAAGTTAGTTCCCATTAAATCCTTCCTCCTAAGGTCTTACTACAACAGAATGCCGAGTTATATGACTCATCTGAAGTGGTCGCTACTTTGTTGTGGTTGTTATTCTACTTCCCTTCCATGCCAGGGTTACAAACACAGTGGGCTATCACCAGGAGTGTTTTAAAGCCATTTCAAACGTGTTTATAACAAATATAATATAGGTGGATGTTTCTACGTGACTAAAACTGTGATAAAGGTAGCAAAGATATTAGGGTTGGTGGAAATCTAAGGGAAAGAAAAGATGAGAGCAACCACTTTAGTTTTTGACAAGTCTAAAATGGAGAAAGTGGATAAACTCCTTTATTACATTTTTTTTCCTGCAGTTCAGTATTGTTCTAAGTGAGATATATTTTTGTGGTCTATATTGATGAGAATGTGATTGCTCTGCTGCTTGGAAACAAAGTATTACAATTTACAGTCACAAACTGCAAGTGAAAAAGGACAATAGAAAATTTTAACATTTTTGCCTCCTCTAGCCAAATAGTCATCAATTTCACAGAGTGAAAAGTCTTTGTCGTAAAGAATTGTTATCCTTATAACTTTTTGGGAAAAACAGTGAATATTGAAAAATATGGTATATGATATTTATAAAATTCTGTAAATATATGTATTTGAAGTTTTAAGGGTTTATACATGTTGTTATATAAGATATAATGTTATACTAGATATATCTGATGTAGAATTGCATTCCTAATTTTAAATTAATTGTAAATCATACGCTTTATCCCATGCATTTAAATATTATTTTAGAAACTACCTTCAATCATACTACATGTTCTATTTTATAGCTGTACTAAAATATATTTGACTATAACCTAAATGTTAGAAATTCCAGTTGCTTATAATAAGATTTTGCTGTTATAAGTAGGTCATGATTTTCATCTTTGTATTAAAATGTTTGTCTAGATTTTCTTTTATTAGTTCCACGGGACAGAGTTCTAGAAGAGTAATTACTGTACTAAAGGGTGTGAACTTTTTCAGACCTTGGTATGTATTGACAAATTGCTTTCCAGAAAGGTTGTACCAATTTACACGCTTGCCAGCAGAGGATATAGATGAGCCTCATAGTGAACACATACTAAAGATGACTTTTGAAGCATTTTCCGATTTTGTGGCAAACCATAGTGACCGTTGGCTATTTTAACTTGAAAATTTTTGACTAAAAAATGATTGAAATACTGTTCCTGTGTTTATGGATAATTTGTATTTATTTTTCTTCCAAATGTGTTCAGGTCATTTTTAGGCTGCTCTATGGTTAAGTACTTATTATTTCCATCACAAATTTGCAGTTGTGGTTATCTACTTATTTTAGGTTCTCTTTCTTAAAAGTACCTCATAAATCTATTCTTTTCCTTTCAGTATTATTTTGCTATACTTCATTATATGTACTAATTTTTGATCTTTAACTTTTACTTCTGTCTACCATTATGATTAAAAACTGCTGTCCGAGTTGATATTTAGATAAACATCAGGCCTCTATTTTATATAAATTTCTAGATCTCTGATTATACACTTTTTGTTAGATTGTATCATTATTAAGTAATACAAAATGTCATATTTAAAGTGCTTTACCATCATGCTCCATTATTTATTACATAACATGTATCATTTTATAAAGTATGACTAACAGTTCATTTAAATTTCTAGGGAAATTTAAACCTATTGTAATTCAGTATTTGAGATCTGTCAGAATTCCTTTAACCTGTCACAGGTTTTGATATGCTATAATAATATTGATACATTTAAAAAGAAAATATAACACTATATTTCTAGAATCAGAACCTTTCATATACAAAAGTAGAACATAGTCATCGCATTAAGGTTGTGTTTTATTCTGTTGGTATTTCATTGCTGTACAAATTTATTGCACCAACATGATTTTCATCACATATTATTGCAAAGCTGCTTTACGCATTTGAGATTTGTATGACTTTCTTGTGATATTTAGTCAAATGATTCTAGAATTCTATGGATGATTATCTTTGAAATGATTATCCAAATGATACCAATGATTGGCCATTATTTTACAGTTTATAAAGATTTTGAACTTTCATTTGCTCTATAATTTCATCCTTATGACAACAGCCTTATGAAGTTGGCATTTTACAATGAGTTCATTTTTGTATCCCTGCTTATGAGAAAATATAAGACTCAAAATGCTGAGCAACTTTCCTAAAATCACATAATGTTGAGAAACCTGAGATGTAAAATTGTTCTTCTCAATCCATATCCCATGTTCTCTATTAATAGTGTCTTAGGTGCCAATTATTTAATTCCATTATGTCGAAAAGGGATATTTATAATGAAACTTTAGTAATTATGGAGAAAGTTGTAGTTTATATACTGGATGCTAATTGCTTTGCGAAAAAAAGTAACCTGCATGTAAATTTTCGATTTTATTTACCTCAAATTGTTATCGTACGTCCTTCACATGTAATTAAAAATAGAAATTCTCCATAAAGACACAGGCAGACAGATTAAAGTAGTAGTAATTTGGGAATCACATTTATTTGAAGAACCTGTAAATGTTCTAAAAATTGACTGAGTTGCAGCAAACTCCTCAGTTTAATGTTAAATTAGGTAATAAATATAAAGTTCTTATCACACAATGAGGGTTGTATAAATGTAGTGATGATAAAAATTGTAGTGATGCAGTTGATAATTCCACACTTTAATACAGAACTCTTGCTTCTGAGTCTTAGCAGATGTTTATGTCTTGTGATTCTCCTTGGTTTATTTGCAGACTACTAGAAGAAGGTGTTCCTAGTTCCTCAGGGATGGATTAACTCAATGCTGTTGGTGAAAGACTCGCTCTATGAATAAAATTCAAAGCAATTGCTATCAAGACACGTTTTATGTTATTTAAAACCAGGTGAGGGCCGGGGATTTAGCTCAGTGGTTATAGTGATTGCCTTGCAAGCATGAGGCCCTGAGTTTGATCCCCGGTACCACAAAAAAAAAAAAACAGGTGAAATTGGGAAAACATGAAAGAACAGTAAGAATTAATTTCTGTAAAGTGTTAGAAACAAAGTGCTGTATAAAGTGCTATTGAGTCCTATAAATTGTCGTCTGAATTATTTATTGCCATCCACTAGGAGCCTGTCAATTTATTTTTCACATGTACCTTGAGCCAATTGACAAATGAAGTCAGTCCTTCCCAGGTAATATAAATTTGTTAACTATTCTCCCTTACAAATAGTAACTAAATGACAAGGAAACACTTTCTTCATAAACCTTTCCTTGAACACCTGGTGATAATTTTTGCCAGAAACAATTTTTGCTAGTATGGTGGAAAAATGGTGATTTTTTTTCTATCTTCTTTATTTATCTCTTAACTTTCTACTGGAATGAAGAAGAGTCTGCCTTTTTCTTCTACTTATTTATGCCACTGTCAATTTATCTATCTGCTTTCTTTTTATCATCATTAAATTATTTATGTGGACTTAGGAATTTCAGTTTTATTCAAGGGATTATCTTCCATTTCTTCTCCAGTTTATCTTTATACCGTAATTGTCCCAAATTTTTGCCAAATCCAGGAATGAATTTGGGAGTATTGTTTCCCTTTCAATTTCATTAAAGAGTCTAAATCTGAGGCTTTAGTAATACCTTTCAGGTGGCTCTTTTATCCTTTTAATATATCATTATTGTTATTGCTATTTTTAAGCATTATTTACATTCATAAAAATTTTCCTGGCTCATTTTCCAGTCCTGAAATGAATCCATTCAGTAATTCAGGAAGTCTTGGTACCTTCCAGTGGGGACTCATATTTACAAATCAATATCTGTGTTTATTGTTAGTGGAACACCATTGTGTCAAAGTTCATTTGGTTCACAGAACTCAGATCTCTGTGATAAGTGTGTGCACAAATGTGTGTATGCAGATGTACCCGATATATCCTAATACCCTCGTCTCCACTCATCTCCTTGGATCTTGGCTGCCTTTGCCCAGTCTATGTTTATAAACATCTGACTTCCACAGTGAGAACAACAGCTCAAGACATCAACGTATACTAGCTCATTTACCCAGACAATATACAAAAAACAGCTTCAGGACTGCTAGATCCACACGACTATGAAATCACAATGTGAAAGAGCAAGTTCAAGATTTTTGTAGGCTGTTTTCCCTTCGGATTAATAATATACAGCTAAAATGTGGTATTCAAAAATTACATGCGATAATTTGATTTATCTGTTTCTATGCTAATTTGGTTTTGCTTTTTCTTTCTTCGGTGTTGTAATATGAAATGCATTGTGGCTCACATTTCTTTTTGTTTGTACTCAGTTTTTAAAATTTTGTATTGACTTTATTTCTGCAATTATAGGTATGCACTGGGATATTGTGTATCAGAATGAAACTCATCTGACATCTCATTTACTTGTAGTTACGATATGCTTCTACGTAAATCCTTCTGCTAAAACATGTGAATAGGAAGCTGAAATATTCTGCATGTTCAACTTTGCCTCTCATTGGCCCGTACAAAGAGAGCAGTAAACTACTTCTCTTTCTGGTGTGAACTGCTCTGTCGTTGCTATTTGGTGCGAATACTGCATTGAAAAGCCTGGTGTGATCATGTTCTACCACACCGTGAGTACTGATTTCTGTCATAGATATGAGACCAGGGTCAAGAGCCTTGTGTCTGTTTATTGTGAATTTGCCAAAGAAAGTCTTATTCTTTCCAAACTTGATTTTCCGTTTAAAAAAAAAAAAAAAGAAGGGAGTTTATGATGCTTCCTTATTAAGGTCGCAGGTTGTTCTGAGAATTGAACTATATGGCATTTTTAAGTCCTTTATGAATGATAATTAATCTTAAAATAGATGTTATTACTGAATTTGAAGCATTTCAGAAGACATAGGCACATAAGTCCTTTCTACCTTATTTTAAGACCAAATCATTTGTGCATTATTTTTGGTTCTGCTGCATGGTGGGAGCTAAATTCCTACCTCAGAGATTAAGGTCTGTAATTTTAGGGTATCTAAGAATAGCAGGATAAAAATTGACCACAGGTGTCTTGTACTGGCCTCTCCGACGAGCCTATGGGCTACTGGTAGGTCGCGGTCACAAAACCGTCCAAAGCTCTGCCATGTTTCCTTTAAAGATTACCTCGGCTGGAATCATAAGAACATCTGATCACAGTAGGAGGAAGACTTTAACTCTCTGCCTTTTGCATTTCATCAGCCTGACTCTTGACCTTCACAGCCAAACAGAGAAGCTGTGATGGAGTCTATACTTCTGATTATATATCTTAGCTTTCCTAGTGTACCATACAAACAAGCACCTTTCTCTGAAGTTTTCTAGTTCAGAGCCGTAGAATACTTGCTACCATGCCTTGATCCCTAGACATGAAATCCCTTGAATCAGGCTGCCTACTGCGAGTGCTTCTGAATCAGTGAAACAAGACCAGTGGTGAGCGCTCCTCCCAGCCAGGTCCTGAAGCTGGCAATAAATTTGATTGAGCAGCAGCAGCCGCAGGGGAATCAAATACTGTTTTTCTTCTGCCAAAAGGAATGCTTTTTGAAAATACTTTGGAAAGCCCCACAATTCATAAGTGACTCTTACTATATTATGGGAATAAAATTCCAAGCCAGAATTAGCATCCTGAGTTAGAGAATATTGGATTTATGCACCTTAGACTAATCATGAAATAGAGAAACTATAAGTGGCTTATCTATATGGTAAATATTTTATTTGATTTTTCTGTTTTCATCTATTTGTTGACTAGGTCAAATCGAAATATGTTATAACATAAAGAAACAAAACAGAAGGTCATCTCCTTTGAATACTCATCTCTCTCTTTCCTGGCATCAGATTGTTTATTCATTTATAATTGCATTTATTATTCATCAAGACAATTTTATATTTAAGTCTTCATGTCAAGAGATGGAATGCAAATAGTTACATCTGAAAAGGAAACCTAGAATTTTAAACAGTTTTAAAACCCAACATAATTTTACCCTCACCAAAAATAAATGATAATTTGATTATATTACTCATTATCTTAAATTAATGTACATGAATATATTTTATGATAGCACATAATTTCTGTAAATGACATTTTAAAAACCTGTTATTCAACAGATGCTTCTAACTTATCTGATTGATTGAAGTAAACTTTATATTTTGAAAACAGTTTTTATAAAAAGGCTAAAGTATTATGATGATCTAAGATGTTATAATATGTTCAGTTTATATTGCGGAACTATATCACTTCTTGAGTTAAGTAGGTAAACAAAATGATACACTTTTTTCTACAATTAGTGGATTCGATAACTTTTTAGTTGCTGTTGTTTTATTGAATGCCCCATTAAATATATTGATATACAAGATCATATTTCAATGTTTATAAACTAAGTACAACTTCAAGTAAGAAAATAAAATGATAGATTAAATTCTTGTAGGGTTTTTGGTGCAAAATATTTATTTTCAGTGTAAATTTGGTAGTGGTAGACTTATTATGGGATCTTCCTTTACAGTTTCTATTACTGGTAGATATTGCAAAATGCAAGGTAATTTTAAAATGAACTAGAGAAAAATAAAATTGAGGAAAATAATAATGGTGAGGCTGCACTAATGTATCTCACCTATGATCCAAACAATCCCTGAGATCAGAGAACTATCATAGAATAATTTTAACTACTCAAGAAAATTAGGAATATAAACCTTTATTGTGGAGACTTCTTATTAGAGTTTTTAAAAACAGAAGTATATTTTAATCAATTATATCTCTAGAAGGAACCAGCTTTTGCCGAAGTCAAATCAAGTTAATATTAATACTGTTTTTTGTTTTCAGGGTTTTTTTTTCTGTTTTTTGTTTGTTTGTCTGTTTGTTTTGTTTTTTGCTAGGGATCAAACTCAGACCCTCAGACCCTGGTGCTTGTCAGGCAAGCACTCTAACCACTGAGCTAAATTCTGTGCCCAATAGTAGTATTTTTTAAAAATAATTTCATTCTGTGTTTGAAAGCAGCTTGTGATTGTATTTCAATTGTATATTTGAGGCCCATCATTCTCTATTCTGGGATTGCTTCACCCTGACACGAAAAATTTACCTGTTAAATGTATGGCATGTTTTATTACTAATGAAATGCTTATGTGTACACCTTATACTTCAGACTCATTTTCACATTTTAATCTATAAAAACAAAATACTAACTTTGAAAACATCTAGTAATTATTTAGTATTCATCGTTAATTTTATCTTTTTAGAAAATGTGACAATATTGTGGCTATTCATCTCAAGAAACTAAATTTCATTCCATCTCAGTTATAAATCCTTGAAACTCTCTATGTATTCATTAAAAAAAGAAATGGGTTTGTTCTTTTTACAAAACATGTAATTCATCCATATCATGCGGACATTAGTTACATTTAGATGAAAAATGATTTTGGAGAAAAGCATGTTAAGCAGTCAAATCAAATAAACAGTAATAGTCAACATCTTTGACTATTGATTTCTGTCAAGTTCCTGATATCGGTGCCAAAATGATACACAGTTTTCATACCAGGACAAGTTGTGGAAGCATCTAGTGGATTTTATTTTATTTTTTTATTTTTAAAAATGTTTTTCTTTAGTATGTTTGTGATACATAATATCTACATTCATCATGGCGAATTGGGACACACATTCGTTGTATATTGATACTTTTTACTTCCCCTTCTTCTCCTCTCCCTTTTCTATTGTGTCCCCCCATCCACTAAGCTACAAGGTTTCAAGGTAGATATTCATGGCAGAAATGCTGACCCAAGTTTAACTGATGCCATGCGAATGGCGTTGCTGGACTGTGCATGCTATTAGCAGATGCAGTTAGAACCAACTGGCTTCTGTTGTGCTTTGAAAACTTTGACCAAAGAGAAGTCTTTGACATTTCAGCAAGAAAAGGCAGCGTCTTGCATGTTTTTGTTTGCATGGTGTGAAAGGGGGTGTGCTGTGGTATTCGTTACCAGGTCAGTTTCTTGGGGTTGGCTAATCACTAGCTCTAATACAAATCCATGATCCCAGCTTTTCCAGATATTTGTATGGCAGGCAGCTACACAGCAGCAACTTGTGTAATCCCTTCTCCTGCAGTTAGAGCTACTAGAAAAGCTTAATAATATCCCAGAGGCAAAGATGAAACAGTATTTCCACAGCTACTGTTTGCTGTAGAGAGCTTTTGAAGTCAAGCTTAAGATGTCTTTATTTCCCTACCAGAAAGAAATTTTTTTTGCCCTCTTTTGCTCTGGCGTTGTCATGATGATGACTTTCTGCTTGAAAAATATTCCAAGTAGCTGTAGCTCTCCCATAAAGCATTAGGGAATGAGAACAGCTTTTCATCAGAGGCTGTTGGAATCTGTAACTACAGTTTGTCACTGCCGAAACCCACGATTCTGCTCGTAGCGATCTCAATTTAAAACTCCCAGTTTTCTTTCTTATCAGGTTTAAGGCAGCCACAACTTCAACTGTCAGCTTATTGGGCACTGCCCTTACTTTTCACATGGTGGGTAATTAAATTCTAAAATGGGTGTAGTGAAGAGCTCCCAAATCAACCTCTGTTCTGTACCATCTAGAAAACAGAACAGAACAAAAAGACTTGTGTATCCCAAGGGTGCACAAAAGTTTTAAGTAATTGCAATAGTGGGAAACAAGGTGAAATCCAGATATAATTTATTAAGGTAGAGGAGAGGATATTATGGGTTGATTTGGAAAGTTCTTATTTTAGACAAAAACCCGGTCATAAGATCACAGCGAAAAGTCACCAGAAGTGTGAGAGTAAAATAGCCTTTTAAATTATTTATTTAATTAAACAGCACTATTATGGAGTGCAATAGGCACTGACAAATTTTGAAGAATGTATTAACAAGTCCTAGTTAATTAAAAAGATAAAAGAAGCAAGCCACCTACACACAAAAAATAAAAATAACATAAAAACAACAAAATTAAAGAACTTTGCCACTTCACCAGGAAATGAAGTATGAGTGTCTTCATACGTAAAAAAAAAAAATAAGATTTGTTTTTAAAAAAAGAGATTGTTTTATGCTGAAAATCTCACCTGACTTCCTATTTAAAAAGTATAAGTATTTTATGAAACTAACACCATACTCTTGGCCAGATTTCTTTGTGGAGCCTTCAAACATATGAATTTAAACTTTATTGCATTGTGTTCTAAACTTTTGTTTATTTTTTATTTCATTTTTTTGAGACAGGGTCTTGTTATACAGTTCAGGTTGGCCTTGAATGTACTTGATCTTCCTGCCTCAACCTCTAAAATGCTGGGATTACAGGCATGCATCACAACTCCTGGATTATATTTTGAGATTTTAGCATGAGAATCTTCAAGGGAAAAAAATGTTCAATTCCAGGTACAAATTTTTTAAATTAAAAAACAGTAAACAAATATTAGAGAACACAAATCTGTATTGCAAATATATACTATAAAATGTTGAGAATCATTTAATTAGAAAACAGACACTATCATACAACTCTCCTATACCAATGTTAAAATAGGAAGAATTTAAAAATTAATAGTTACTATAATTAAACAAGTAACTAATAAGTCTCTGTAGTTTAGGAATATTTTTGCTTAAACTGACAGGCTCAATAAATTAAATTGAGAACATTTTTACATTTTGAAATGTTTTTATATTCTCCTTACCTCCAGAAAGCTGAGAAACTTACTATATCACTGTGAAACAGGTATATAATTTGTTTCACAGTAGTAGTCCAAATAGTTCAATATTGGAGTTGGGAAACATGACTAATGGGGTTAGTCCTGGGATGAGTGCTATTTAATAATTCCATCAATCATCTCAAAACATGCTCATTTACTTACTTAATAACATCAGACCAGGAAGGGTTATTTAGCACCTTAAAGGACAGAATTAAAATATAGTATGACCTTGAGAATTAACGAGTTTCAGAAGTTATCAGAATCAAATTATAAAATCTTCCAGGAAATACATATTAATGTAGTTAGGCCCAAAATACTTGAATGGCAGATTTGGAAAGAATATCTCAATCCCAGTGAAAAAAAAGTACAAATGAATCACAAATTACCACTTTCCTGAGACGCAATATTACATCAGGGTGTGAGCGTAACCCCTGCAGTTGGCCGGTGTAGACTGGGTCCTGTCTCAGCTTCTCTCGATGGGGTGTTCACTGTCAGTCTTTTCTGAATCTCAAATCCTAGCTTTCTCATCTGTTCAATGGCAAAAATTTTATTGCCATATAATAAAATGTGAGAATTAAAGAAGGTATTAAAACAACACTTGAAATATAATAAAAGCTGTACAACTATAAACACAAATACACGTAAAGCGTCTCTACTAAAGATCACTCATCGGGGACTGACTATTTGGGATTACTATTTCGGATGTTCTTTCAAGAAGAGAAGAATTTGATTCTGTCGTGCATCAGGAAAGACATTCTAAGAAAGGTGAAGATAGATCTAGAGATATCTTCTAGAGAATATGAATAGCTTCTATTTCTAGAGATAATGAGTTTCATAAGTGGCAAAGGATGGAAATGTTCGATTCAGATAAGAACAATTATGTCCATCCAGAATCTTACAAATTACATAAAATATACAGGTGCTTTCTGTGTCTTCTAGTGACAAGTGGAGAATAGCTGTGACTTCGGATACTGAGAGAGTTTCATTCCCAATGGAGAATCAGGAAAATCCTCATAAAATCACACCATGAAAAAAGCCTTGTGAGTTACTGGCCCAGACCACTGGGTGAAAGATTACATGTTGTGATTTTCACATACCAGGTGGTGAGAAGAATTGGGTATTACTTAATTCAGTTGCAAATAGAAATCAATAATATTCTGAAAAGTGCCATTTCATTCACATGAAAACAAAATGCAATGCATTTCTAAACTAATAATTTATAAATATGCTTCTCTCTGGTCAGTGATTCTCATCAGGGATGAAGAGAGAGGGTTTCAGAATCACCTGTGTAGCATTAATGTGGGGAAGGCTGCTCCCATCACTGAGGATCACCAACTAGGAGTCATAGCCATGGAGGAGAAAATTGTCAGGTGAGGCTGCCCAGGAGAAAATTCCTGATCCTCCACTGACATGTGTTACTCTGCCATGTAGTTTTTCACAGAATTATATAAAACTAGACTGAGTTTATTGCTTCATCTGTCAGTTTCCTCATTGGTACAATGAGAATATTCCACATTATTAAACTTTAAAAGAAAAGTTTAATTTGAATACTTTGTAAGTGTAAGAGGGCTACATACACGCAAAATAATAAGAAGTCATCACTATGTGCTGAGAATAGCCAGACCCACACGCACAAACATCCAGAGTACATAAAATACTGCCCCAGTTTGAATTCCAGTTAATTAGGTCATGGCAATTTGGCAGTCTTCTAATATAATTCTCGGAGCATTCAGGAGTAGTGGAGACGGGCATCTTGGTGCCTTAGAGACAGACGTCGAACAGAGCTGACCCTGGCTCTTTGCTGAAATTGGTCATGCCCGACAAGCCTGCAGAGTTGCGGTCATTTCTCATTTATTCCCCAACGCCAGTTGTCATCTGAATGTCATCTCAGCAAAGCTCTGTAGCTGGTGCTTACTTTGAAAGATAGTCTACAAACAGGGCCTGAGCCATAATAAATCCAGCATTAAAATTGCCACCATAGCTGCTGAAACTGACCATAACAAGATCCAGAGATTTTTCAAAAAATTAATAATATTCATGTTTATTTGGGCCATTATCTTCCTCCACAAAAAATACCTCGTGTTTTCTTTAATAAACTTCTGTTTTTTCAGGTGAAAATATAGGAAAGTATGTCATTTTTCATAAATGTTTCTTCTGTGGACTTTTATTTTCAGAAATACTAAGAATACAGTGTACTCCAGGATTTAATATATAGCCTGCTGCTAAACTATTTATGTAATAATAATGGCCAACGTGTTAAGAAAAATGATATTAAAACTAAACCCCTACAAGCACCTGAGAAGAGAAATATCAAACTCTGCCAATGTTTCTTAGAGTTAAAATGGAATGCTTTATCGAATTCGAAGAGGCATTTCTTTAACCTTGTTCAAAAATTTATTTCGCAAGGGATGGGGGAAGGGATTTAGTCATGAGATTAAGATTTACATTCTTGATATCAGTTGGCCTTTAGAGTACCTGAAATAATCAAACAGGGTCAGAATTGCCCTGATTTAGTTGGCAAGGATTTATTTTTCTAATCATCTTCACTTCTGTTCAGTGCCCACTTCTTGGTAATTGTAGTGTCTGTGTTGGGAAAAAATGTGATGAATCTAATTTTAAAATATCCATTTTAAATTCATGTTCCCACAATAAAAAATTAAATTCTTCCTCATTATTGTTCTCACTGAGAGAAAGAAAAAACACTTTTGCATAATATAATCCCTGCTTTGCTAATTATGTTTTATAAAATTGCTGGGGTAATTTCTGTCTTTCCATTTATCCTTCCTTTCCAATGTATACCTGTTATTTATCTGACTGAATTCATCCTTCATTCACAAATTCGACAAGTGCTTCTGGAGGTTCTGTCAGGCATCCAGTTCTGAATAAAAGACTAACAATAACATTGTACAGCAGACAGTGATTCCTACCCTCATGCCAGCCCCAGGTAAACAACAGCAGCTAGCAGAAAATGACATGGCAAGTGTCCTCATCCGCATCTCAGGGTAATACAGAAAAGGAATATGTGAACCAATCTTGTGTTTAAGGAATTGATGGCTATTCAATCCAGACCTGACTCTGTGTTTGGGCATTAGCTATAGATACCGGGAAGGAAAATGAAGCAAATCAAAACAATAGACAAACATTTTTAATTTTCTAATACCTGGTTAGGCATTGATGTCAGTGATAAGCATTTTATTGAACCTCCTTACATTTATTTTATGATTTAGTTTATGTTTTACTTTGAATTACCTGCAGAATTGATACATGAGCCATAACCTTGAAAAAATTGAATTCAGAATGTTGGTAGAAAGACAAAGGGGAGTTTGACGATGCTTGGTGTATAGAACAAATCTTAAAACTGCAGAATTCGAGAGCATTCTGTACTAAAAATGGAAAAACATCTCGCTAATAGAATATGTTGATTTAATGCGTAACTATTACATTAGTCGTTTTTTGTCAATACCGACATCTAGAGCAGGGATGGCAAACATTTTAGAGCTTTCAAAGATATCAAAGAGTCCTCTGTGGCACCCGTGCCGTAGGTTTGCCATCACTGAGCCAGTCGTACTCTGCAAGGAATAATATTGTAAAATAACCTGGCTTCTTATTACAATACACATTTTTTAAAAGAAGGTCAGAGATAATTATGAGACTATATTTCTGATGAGCTCCCATGTTGTATTGATGCACTAACTTCAAGACCACACTTGACAGTCTGGTCACAGAGGAGTTCTTGTTCTTTTGAAAAACCCTGAATGATGTATAAATCAGCTTGTTTTAGTAAAGTTACTGTTGTATTATAGAAGCATAGGTGAAGATAGGAGTATTCTGCATATGTATTTAGGGAAGACTTCCAAGAAATAGCACTTGAGCAGAATTTTGACTGGAATTTAAACAGATAGGACAATATTTCTGCAAATTAGAGAGACAGAAAGACCCAAAGCCTGTGAATCATTAATTCCATGAATTTAGAGTGCATGCAAAAAAAAAAAAAATTAACAATTAGAAAAGTGGATTCAAGATTTTTTTTTTCTGGATTAAACTCAGGGCCTTTGAACTGAACTATATCTCCAGCTGTCTCCAGCTGTTTATTTTGTTTTTCTTTTCCTTCTTCTTCTTCTTTCTTTCTTTCTTTTTTTCTTTTTTTTTTTTTTTTTTTTTTTTTTTTTTTTTTTTTGATGGAGGGTCTCATTAAGTCACTATGTTCCCCAGGCTGGGCTCAAACTCACAACATTCCTGACTCAGCCTCCCAGAATGCAACCAAATTGAAGATTTTTGAATGCCTTGCCAAAGCAGGCATATTCTAACCTTCCCTGAAGTCACAGATTTAAGATCAAGCAGAGAACATAGGAACAGGTTAGCAAACATTCAATTAGTGTAAGTTGGCAAGCTTAATCTTCATCTTCTGGGTTTCTAATCAATTCTTTCCATAGATTTTTTTTTTTTTCACTGAACTGCAGTCACCTAAAAAATGAGAAATTCTCATTGTAATATTTTGTAAGATAGTTGATTTTATATGTAAATTTATAAGGCTAAGTACCCAGATATTTTGTCAAACACTCATCCTGTGTTGCTGTCAAGGTGGTGTTTAGATGGATCGACTTAAATTAATACAATTTGAGTAAAGCAAGTTGTTCTCCATAATGTGGAAAGATTTTATTCAGGGAGTTGATGCTTTAAGAGGAAACAGACTAAAGTCTTCAGAAGAACAAGGGCTTCCTAGACACTTTTCAGATTAGAACAGTGACGTCAGTTTCCCAAGATTCCCTAGTTTTTGGACCCTGGTGATTTTGAATGTAGCGAGTGCTCTAATTTGGAAACTGAATGTCTCCAAAAGCTCATATGTTGAAGGGCTCCCCCAGAACTGATGGAGCCCCTGGGAAATGGTGGGAACTTTAGGAAGTGAGCCCTGCTTGGAGGTTTCACCTTGGAGTGTGCCTTTGAAGAAGTGTGCTTGTACTCCAGCCTCTTTCTCGCATTCTCTGCTTTCCAGCTGCTTTGCGATTAGCAGCTTTGTTCCACCAGGTTCTTCTGCCAGGAGATACTGCCTCTCTACACCTCCTGAAGCAATGGAGTCAGCCAACTGTGGATTGGAATCTCTGAAGCAATAAGCCAAAATGTATCTTTCTTCCTTTAAATTGATTTTCTCAACTACTTTGTCATAGCAATGGAAAGATGACTAATGCAGCGAGTATCCATAACAGTAGTGAGCAAATTCCTTAAAACCTCCCCATCTGTCTTTCTTTCCCTGTAGACACACATACATGACACTACCGGTTTTGGTTTTTTGCAGGTATGTGGTTTGTTTTTTTGTTTGTTTGTTTTGGAGAATCCTCACTAATGTATTTTCCTCTAATTCTACAAAACCTATTATATGCATAGGGCTGATAGTTTTTTTTCTTTTTTTTAACTACATTACAGGTAGATTTGGAACATTTCTTAGCTAATGGTTTCGTTTTGCTTAGTTCATTAGAGGTATGAAGGAAAAGAGTAAGTAAGATATTCCTTGATTTTAGGTTGTAACAATTAGTGGATCAAAATTACTAATAGAAATATATTTTGCAAATATGAGTTAAAGAATTAGATAAATAACCACAGTTCTGGTTCTTTCTTTTTTTTTTTTTTAAGAGTAGGAAATTAATTGAGAGAGAGAAAGAGAGCTCCTGAGAGACAGGAGGGGACCCGAGTGGGTTGCCAGCGAGCCCTTTTATCAGGAAGTTTTATACAGCAAAATCACGAGGTGGGTACAGTGTGTGTCAAAATGATGATTAACCACTAATATTACAGGTGCAGTCGCTTAGGTAATATAGCTAGACGTGGTTCTTTTCTCCAGTCTGCCTTTCTATGCTTTGGTTGTACCTGCTTTAATTTCTTAGAAAATTTGCATCTTCTCACCTAGAGGATGCCAACCTTCAAGTGATCAGATGGAACCACCTACAAATATGCCAGCCTCCTTTCACTGGGACTCGCTAGATTGACCTGTGAAGGGAGTTCATAACTGGTGAACTACAATGTGACTTCTACGCAAGGCCCACCAGATGAGCTCTCTAGAGGTTACTGACTGCGGTCTCCCTGAAACCGATCCTTCTCAGACCCATCACGACTGGAGACTTGGAAGGAGCAGTGAGTGTGGAGCTGGACGTACTTACCCTCGCTCTGGTCCCTTCCCCGTGGTCAGGCCGCCCTGAGCAGCCTAGAGCAGCACCACCGCACAAGCAGGTCAGCCAGCCCTGCGGTTAGTTAGTCCCAAGGCCTCAGCCTCTGCCTCTCCGGTGCCCTCAACCTACCACAACTGTGAGTGGCTGCCTGCTTTCTGCAGATACATAAGTTATTTATGGGGTCACTCAGTTTAGACTGAGAATTGGGCTCGGGAATAGCTGAACAGCTCCAGTCACTGATTGTACTGCAATGCAGTGACTTTGGGTTAATGTGTAGTTTTAGTTCTTTCTCTAGGGACAAAAGATAGAAACCACAGTCTATGTTATCTTAGAAATTCAACCACTGGACTAGCAAGTTAGAATGACCATGCTTTCTTTCATGAAAATCCAAATAGTGCAATTCTTTGTAAATGACTTAACAAGCTGTCTGATATGCAGTAACTTTCATGAAATTTAAGCACAGTTGAGGAGGACAAGCGCAGCAAAAAGAGGGAAGGATTGCTCTCTGCTGTGGTTTTAGTGGACTTCCATGTTTCTTGCCAATTTCCCCATTTCTTAGACCAGGCTCAGAGGTATGGGGAGTGTCAAATTAAACTATGCAAATTGCCTGGGTCAATCAATATTTGGTGGTTGTCACAATAATGTAAGCAACGCATTTGCTATTTGTACTTGCAAGATCACTTTTTATAATGCATTCATTTACTTACACTGATCCCTGGGACATATAGCCATTTACTGGCAAAGGCACATGCAGGGTTTTCCAGAGTTAATGGATGGAACATAGCTCCTTCAGCACGTGGAGGCACAAGAGGAAAGAATAATATCAATATGTGTGCGCACACATGTGCATTCACATCCAGAGAGAGAGACGGAGACAGAGACAAAGAGACAGAGAGAAGAAAGAGAGGGGAGAGATATTTCTCTGTTCAATTCTATTATGCCTCTGTCAGCTTGAAAGGGAAGGTTAGCACTGTTAGAGTTTTTATTTCATCTAAACAATTTATTTTCAGGAAGACTGTTGAAATAGAGAGGTTAAATATCCAGAGATAAGTCTAATTTTCAAACTTAGAACTAACTGCAAAATCAGTACACGAGTAGTGTCATGTGCCACTGTGTACTCACTAGACCACTGGCAGCAACATCACTTATTTTAGCATGTGATATAACACCTTCGCAAAAGAGTAGTCTTTCTTTCTTCTATATGAATTGGCCTTTGACCTTCACTAAAAAAAATTAATCTGCAGTACAGCTTCCAATAATTTCATCTTCGTTGTTACTACTTAGAAATTCTCACTGATTGAGATGTTACATATCATTTTGAATGGTGTTAACTTAATTATTTCTTATCTGTTGAGGAATTAAACATGCTGGTGTAGCTGGCATCAATTATTAAATAAAGGAGAAAATGATCTGTAGAGAAGAGCTGTACTGTAGATGAAGTAGATGACGGGTTTTTCAAAAAAAATCTTGCCCTTAACTTCCTCTCTCCCTCTCCCTCTCTCTCTCTTCAGACTTCAAAAAGGTTCATGGTACCTGCAAATTCATTTTAGATAAAATGGGAAGTTTTAAGTATAGGAGCTGCAAACTTAATAGTGTGTTTTATTAATGAAGGATTTGCTTATCAGTGCTTTTAATTTTTTGAAATGCTTCCCTCTCAAGCACAGCAGGAAATATTGAAATGTCACTCCCCCATGAGAGCCACCAAAATATTCATGAGTGTCTCAGAGAATCTTATCTATGTACAAAGACAGAAGAAATGCACCTAGATAGAAATCAGGGAAAAATTAATTTTCCAAATGCCTTAAAAATGCCTCAAAAATGAAAACAGTATTTCCCAATGTAATCAAAATTTAGTTCTCAGAAACAATCAATGAATTTCTAGTAATTCACCAAATACAAAATTATTATAACTGAATGATAGTAGTTACACATTTTAAAAATGATTTTTAAAATTTTTAATACAAGAATTAAACTCCTAAACAATGTAGAAAGAATTGCACATATCACAAAATGGATCTCAGATTTACATTGATCTCTAGTCATATGCATCCCTGAAATTTGTTCTTACACTTGGTTTCTTCCTTTTCTTTACATTAAATTTGCCCCTACAATTATTTGCCCCTACAATTATTTTATAATCATTTTACCTAAAATATTTTCTCTTACAAGTATTTTTCACTTGGATAGGTCTGTTTTTGACTAAATTATTATGAAATTATTATTATTATGTTAAATTATTATGAAATCTCCAATTTAAGTCTTTCTCTCTCTCTCTCTCTCTCTGGAACACATGAATCCTAAAACCCACATTTCGTTTTCTAAGTAAATTCCATTTTAAGGTGTAATTTATTAAAAGCAACTGACTATTGTGTTTTTATATATTAAGCTACCAAGGAGAAAAAAAAATGTTAAGAAAAAGATATAAGGGATAGGCTAGATAAATTCTGAAAGAGCAAGGACAAGCGGGGAGTAATACTAAAATAGAAATTTCATCAAAGTTAATACATAAATTTTTTCAAGATGGCCAAATATCAAAACTTTGAAAAATTATACATTTATTTATATTCTCAAGCAATTTAAAAATTATTTTAAACATTAACAATAATATAATCCCTTGTAAATAAAAAATTAATTTCAGCAATTACAAAAGTTCATGTTTTCTTTATCTGTGTGCTGCTTAAGCAAAGGGTATGCTCAGAAATCAATTGAATTGATTACACTCAGAGTTATTTTATTGACTTAAAATACATTTGGAATGACTGTGTTTTAGTTGCTCAAATGATAATTTGTTTATTTTTTTGGATACTTATTAGGTAGGAAACATATCAAAATAATTTATGAGTTGCATTTGAAGGCAAACAGTTGAACACTTCTGCATTGAAAAGAGCTTAAAATGTACCTTATAGAAACTGAAACTGGCATGTGCAGAGTATACAAAGCATATGAAAGAGATGATCTGGATAATTTTGCAGAAGATTATCATCTATGTAACTCTACAAGTAATCTGTTTATAATGTTCAGACAGAGATAGAAAAGAAAGAAAAAGGCCTTTAATCAAATAGCAGCTGATTTGTAAGTCTATTGACCTCTCTTCAGTACTAATAAGCAGTCCTTCTCATCAAACAATTACGGTGCCTTTAGAACATTATTTAAAGATGTTTAAAGAAAAGCACTAGTGGGGACAATTTTTTATTCTTTGATCTCATTTAGGTCATTAAAGCCTCCTTTAATCTTCATCATATTTTTCTCCAATTGCATATCATTCAGGTAAGTAGGATAATTCATTAATTATAGAAAAATGCAGAAGCCACTACCTATGAGCCTTTTTATACATTGCTAAGATTGTAAATCTGTAGCTTTTTGAAGGATGATTTGATGAGTGACAAAAGATATTAAACTTACATAGTCACTAACTTGGGTTCTTGTCACATGATTAATGCTAAGGAAACAGTATATACCATTTTCATAATATATACATTTTTTTTTAAGTGCAAGAAGGAAACTTGAAAACACCAAGTGCCTTCCTAGAAAAACCTATTATGGGAATGGAATAAAAATAACAATGGTTCATTTAATTCTAGCACATAGGAATACTTTGCCCGAACTAAAATGCTGTTAGAGGACTATTTCATGAAATGGAAGATTAAGTGAAGAAATTGACTTACAAAAGAGAGTTACTCTAATCTTTTTTTCTTTATGATGAATTTAGGAGGAATATGGTCTTAAAATGCATATTTTTTAAAAATTAAATGTAAAACATTTTCGAGCACTTTGTAAGCTTCAGATTTTAAAATAATAGGCAATGAAAAGCTTTTTTAAAGCAACAGTATTTACAGTGAAACCTTCAAAAACACTTTACCTTCCCTGCCTCTAAAATCTGAAACTCCTTGTGAAGACTGGGCCATGAGTCCTGTTTAAAGGTCCTCTTGCAAACCCAGGAGACTCTTCTGTGCCAGACCCTGTGCGGTGGTTCGTCCCTGACACACTTCCTTCTTCCCCGATCCCTCTTCCTATGCTTTCCTTCGTGCCATGCTCTCTTCTCCCTCCCCTACCTAATTCTGTCCTTAATCCACTTTTTGCTGAATTTCCTCTCTGCTGCCTCCATTTGCTCCAGGTGGTTTTCTCCTGCAGCCCAGTTTACTCTTTCTGTCATTCTGCCTTATTCCCTTCGGCTCACTGGTAACTGTGGACTGGATCTAGCTGTGTCTTATCTATACATGTGCTCTATTTTGCTTACCTATCAATAATTATAATGGGATTTTAACAACCAAACACAGTTTTATTTAGAATTAAACAGATAACCCGTTAGAACTAAAGTCCAGAAGGCCCTTAAGGCTGAGTGTTGTGGAGTGCATAGCAGTAACAACCATCCCCTTAACACATATTTACAAAGATTATATTATCTTATCTCAGCTGATTATATTACCTCAGCTGAATCAATGATGAGTTAAATATATATTGTATAGTATACTAACAAGACGCTGGCCTCGTAGTTTAAAAATAAGAAGCTTATAAGGTGCTTGAAAATGTTTTACATTTAAATGGCCCTCATAAGAGAATGTAGGTTGAAAGAAGTGCTTAAAATGATAAAAAAAAAAAGAGCCTGTAACTTATAAAAACATAACTACGAACTGTACGAACAATGACATGCATTCTCTCATTACAAATACGTCATTGAAAAACCTTTCAACACTTGTGTTTCCTTATATAACTTTGATGCATTTCCTCTCTGGATCGCATTTTGTCCTCTACGCCTCCCCTCAGCTCAAGCGATCACTCCCGCTCAACAGCTTGCCTAAATGTTAACAGGAGATTGTAAAATAACCAAAGGCCAGCCATAAACGAGTGATTACAGAAGAGAGAAAGGCTTCCATGATGAAACAAGTACCATCTAAAGGCCTATAAAGTAAGATATTTAAGTAAGCACAACAGGCCAAATGATACTTTCTATTTACGTGGAAATGGTCACATCCAAAGTCTGTAGCCTTCCGCACCAAGACCTAAATATTTGCTGATGCCGAGACTGTTCTGCGGTTTGTATCTTTCCCTAGTGATTTTCCTAGCAGTGACTGGGACCGGAGACAATATGATTCATGATTCATCTCCAAACAGAAAATGGACATTATTTCACAGTCTTTTAAGGATTTTCTCAAATAGTGTTCAATGTTTGGTGGGGAAAAAACCTTAGAAGGAAAATGATAGAAACTGTGAAGCTTCATGGATTTGAAGGACGGGCTACTCATAACTACCAGAAGGCCGAGTAGCTTTGAAGTTTCGTGTGTTACCTGAGTGTTTTGTTTTTTTTTCTCATTACCTCACTTGAGTATTTTGAATAGATTGTCTCTAAGTTCTATCAGACCCTAAAGTCTGTGATCTTTGACACTTTTCTGAAATCTGTCCCTTTCCTCTCCAGAAGTAAATACACGCTCACCTTGACATATCTTATCTGTGCAGTCACTCAGAATAGTATAATAATGTTGTGTATGTAACTAGTTCATTGAAAAATACAAACCTGTAGTGATTTTAGTTCTCTTTAATTCCCTGGTGGTTACTTTTAAGTAAATCAATTCAATCTGGAAGGTTAATTCAATTACACATCCCGTTTATTGCTCCTTTCTTTCTTCCCCCTTCATGGCGCTAGGCCTCGGCCGGAGGATTTAGCCCCATTCTTCCGCCGAACCTCCTATTCATCCGGCAGGAGAATGTCTGCTGTTGTACTTGTTTCTTAGCTGTCATGCTTCTCTGGGCAAGAATGATGGCTGAGCGCTCACTACCCAGCAACATCTTAAACACGACACTGAGGCAGGGTTATGTGTGACTCTTCCTGAAAATTCTACAATTGCCCTTTGGATCTGTGCCACGGAAGAAGAGCATCTACCCCAATTTAACATCTAAGGCATTTCAACTCCTACTCTTGGCAGAACAGACATTTACTCTCAGAGTTTTCTCACATGGTTTCCAGTCTTCTTGGTTGAATTCAGCAGCATGGTTCAAATTAAACTAATTCTTAGAGCATTCACTTGAGTTTCCATAAACATAGGTAACCCTTTTCATCTTTATCTCTGCCCTGTCACCTCTTTGTAAAATTACTTTCCCTCTTTCTCATTTCCCTTGCTCAGATAAACAGACTAGGCAGAAAGCCACACTGACTATGTAAGCAGACGCCCAGCGAGTTATTATGATCTCCCTTAATCTCTACAGATGAATTTCCTGGGATTCCAACTTCAGCTTTATGGAAGGGAATTTATCCTAACAGCACTATAAAACCACTGCACTCAGGCTTCAATCTATCTGTCCTAATTTGAGTCATTTCTTTCATTGTTCGGATTCCATACTACTGTCTTATTATACCAACTGGGAAAGTAACATATGTGCATGTGAGTGTGTTTATAAAACTTAATAAAATCCTGATATGCCTAGTGTCAATTCCTTTCTTTTCTCTTTAGGGTACTTGTAGACTACATCTCCCTGAGATTCCGTGACAGTGGCCAATTTAGGGCAACAGGGAAAACCTCAATTAATACCCCGTTACCACATTGAGATATATGCAAGCTATCCTTTCAGTTGCTTAGGGGAAATTTATCCCTGCTAACCATTCCTTTGTTCCAGAAAGAGTATGAACTGACTAGAAAAACCTACAGAAGAGAAAAACAACAAACCAGATGAAAAACAAGCTGCAGTTAGGCATCTCAGCATTGGAACTAGTGAAGGAGATACCTCTAGAATTCCTCTTTTATTCTTTATCTCACTTCCCTGTTCATTAGTATGTCACCTTCACTGAAGATTAGTTTTCTAGACATGCTGGGAAATGTGGCCACCAAAACATTGCAGTTACTAACTGAAATGTTTTCTAAAATCATAGAGGAAGGGTCTAGTTTTTCGAAATCTCACAAGAAAGAATCTCATTTTTTATACTACCCAATTATATATAGTGAGGTGGCATCATATAAAATTTACAATATTAACAAATATTCAATAACTCAAATACTCATCAGTTGGTGAGTAGATTAATAAAATCTTACATGCATACAGTAGAATTTTTTTGGCAATCAAAAGAAACAAGTACTGAATCATACTGGAGCACCAATGAACGTTGAAAATGTAAGTACTCAGAAAAGATCATATAGTGTATAATTTAATTAATATAAAATAAACTGAATAATCTAATCTGTACAGATGGAAAGCAGTTTAGTGCTTGCCTAAGGTTTTGAGAAAAGAACAGATGTCTTAAATTTTGGTCATGGTGATGATTGCACAGTCCTGTGAATTTACAAAAAATAAAATTTTGAATTTGCTTTAAGTACATGAATTGTATGATATATGTCAATTAATTTAAAAAAATACATATTTGGACCTCCCAGAAAAATAGAAAGTTAATCTTGCAGCTATATTTATCATTATGCTGCTTTTACCTTCTGGAATATATCCTAAATAAAAAAGTGGGTGCATAGTTACTATAAAACAATATGATATTGCTCATTTGAAAGAAATGGATTGGTCTGCCTTTATGAACAATGTGAAACTCATACACTTCCCATACTGAGCTTATTGCCTGATAAATATATAAGAAGATTGCTTTAAACTTAAATGTCCATCTAATATGCATCCTGGTGATGATCAAGAGGGTATGTTTGGGTATGATGATGAAACATTGTGCATGCTATCCATATTTTAAGCTATCTGCTATATTTAGTGACACCGGTACTTTTCCCAGGTCCTATACCCAATGACCATCAGCCCATATGTTAAATGAGTCACCCTAAGAGAAGACTGAGCCGCCTGTAGCATGCAGAGTTTCACAGGAGCGCTCACAACTGTTCACTTACTTTCAGCACTGTGTGACGGATTGCACTTCACGGACGACAGCAGCATTTGCTGTGGATTATAGGATTTGCCGTGAATCACATTATAATTTTATCCAGATGAAAACAGACAAATGTATTAAAATTTCCCCTTGAAAAGAAACTACACATTCATTTCTACGCAGGCAACAAGATAACTGCAGAGTTGACATGTCTCTTTCTCTTAAAAGAAGGACTTTAACAACTAGATTTTGAAGGGAAATTATCAGAGTTCAGAGAGATCATCCAAAATTTGACCAAAGTTGTTGAAACTATCAAAAAGTCATTTTGAAATCTGGATTTATGGCCACCGTTGATAATAGTAAAATTCCCGTTAAGTTTATATTCCCCTTCAGTGATTAGGTAGTGATAATATTAAGACACACAATAAAGCAGGTATTTTAGATGGTGAGAAAGGCAGGTCATAAATTTAAACTCAGCCGGGGCAAGCTGGAAATGTGGGGAAACTCTGCCTCAAAATCACGTACATATATGGGGGCTTGGGGATGTAGCTTAGTGCAAAAGCCCCAAATTCAATCCCCAGTGGTGGAAAAAAGATTTTTTTTAATTTTTTTGTTAACGTAATATTATTTTTTAAATTTTATTTTAATGGTACATTTTAGATATACACAGTGATAATATTCATAATAGGGAATTTGTAGCTGTACATGATATATCTTGCTGCTTCTTTTTTGCCCATTCCCCTCCCCCCTCTGCAACACCTCCTCCTTCCTTATTTACAAAAGCTTTGTTTCCCTTTTGGAAAAAAGATTTTTTAGAACCACCTATCTAGAACAACAAGAACAGGCATTGATACATACACAAAACATCTACATATCTGCATCTATATATCTGTCTCGATCCACCTATCTGCCTATCTATATTTATATCAGATAGGACTCCAATGAGCATTTTACAAAACTTCACTACACTTAACGATAGCATTTAGATCTTACTTATTTAACAAGGAAGACCAAGGGCCAGAAGAAAACAGAGAAGAAACAGGGGAAAATGAAAAGGCAAGGAAGAGTTAAAATAAGTAGGCAAAGAGAAGGAGGAATAAAAGCCTTGCTAGATAATCTGGAGGAAAACAAAGACAAAGCAAAATAAACCAAAATCCTCCAAACCCACTTTGATCTTTCTCTATCATTTAAAAATGGTTGAAGATAGTTGATGAACCACAATCTTGCTTGTTGGTCCAGCACATGATTTGGGGAGATGATAAAAGTAAACAGGAAAAAAAAATCTTTGAACAAATGGATACAGAGCTGTGTGAATATACGGATAATTCTTGCATGGTTTAAACTTTGGGGTTTCTTAATTTATGACGAACAAACTATTTTTTGTCACCTGTTTCACTAGATTCATCTTTGAAAAGCTTAGCACAGGAGAAGTTGAAGTCTTTAAAAACTACTCCTTTAATTAAAACAATGTCCTTTTATAAAATTTTGGGTTTAGAAAACTTTGGGTATAGTCTGAAAAAGGTGACTATTTTGATTTAAACTTTTCCTGAGCTCACTGAAATAACAACATTTCAAATGTATTCACTGCATCACTTACAGGCAAATTATGTAAGTTCTGAGGTTATAACTAAAATGCATACATATGACAAAGTTTATTTAGAAAAGGACATTTAAAATATCATTGTTAAAATATTTTTTCATAAAAATAAAATGGTGAAATTTTTCATCACAAGAATTATGTTACATTATAGAAAAATACTTGGAAAAGAAGTCAAATTTAAATATTCTTATTTTATTAAAAAGATGAATATGTGGTTGTGCATATGTGTGCATATGTGTGTGAGTGTGATAAGGTGTAGTATCTAGTGGATAACACTAGACACACACCCAAAAGATGACTTAATAAATAAATAAATATTTCATATACTGTGTACAGATGATAATTTAACAAAAAATTGGAAAAATAACTTCTCTTGGTAGAAAATTATGATATACTAGTGTAGACAATTTTAAATGGAATGTTAAAATATTTCAACATATATTTATTTTATGACACAAAACTTTTTATTGTTTTTCGCTTTTACTTTTTCATATTTTTATTAATTTTTAATTTGTATCAGGACATGTTTGTGGTACATAACGATTCATTCGTTGTAGAGACTTAGTACATGTACATAACACACTCCAATTCTTTTTCTCCCTTCCCTCCAACTTCCTTTCATGTTGCAAACATCTGATTCATTTAGTTATCTTATAAGTCATCATAAACTTAATTATAATATATAAAGATTAACAACCAGACTAACAGGCTAATATATACATATAAAACACATAAGACAGTTATACTAAATCAAGGTACATTTTTAGATACATTGTCTATGCTGGACAACAAGGTTTTCTCTCTCTGTTTTCTTATTATCTGTCTTGTATTTCATGCTTTATTTATATATTGAATTTTTTCATACAACACAAACCATGCGGAATTTAACCTTGTGTGTCTGATTTACTTCACTTAATATTATGGTCTCAAGGTACATCCATTTTCTTCCAAATGACTCAAGTTTATCCTTTATGACAGAGCAGTACTCCATTTTGTATAAATACCACATTTTCTTTATCCATTCTTCTGTTGCTGGACATATAATTTGTTTCGAAGACTTAGCTATTATGTATTGCACTACTATAAATATGAGTATGTATACATCACTGTGGTATGATGCCTTTAAATCTTTGAGGAAGATACCTAAAAGGAGAATAACTGGGTCAAAAAAAAATCTATTTTTAGTTATTTGAGGAATCTCTATACTGATTTTTGTAGTGATTGTTATCAGTTTATACTCTCACCAACAATGAAGAAGAGTTTCTTTTTCCCCACGGTCTCACCAGCATTTGTCATTCATTGATTTCTTGGTAATAGCCATTCTTTCTGGAGTGAGATGGAATCTCAGGCTTGTTTTAATTTACATTTCTTGAGTAGCCAGCAAAGGTGAATTTTTTTTCATGTATTTATTGTCCATTTGTATTTCCTTATATGAAAAGTGTCTATTTATTTCATATGCCCATTTTTTGATTGAGTCTTTAAATTTAGGGGTTCTACTTTTTTGAGTTCTTTATACATTCCAAATATTAGTCCATTGCCTGAGGAGTAGCTGGCAAAAATGTTTTATCTTTCTGCAGGCAGTCTCTTCAATCTGTTAGTGGTTTCCTTTGTTATGCAGTTTTTTAATTTGCTGTGATCTTATTTGTTGATTCTTGGTACCATTTCTTGTGTAACTGGTGTTTCAGTCAGAAAGTTTTTGCCTACACTTATGACTTCATGTTTAGTGAATGGTGAGAGATAAGGGTCGATGTTCAATCTTCAGCATGTGGATAGCCAGTTTTCCTAGCACCATTTGTTAAAGAGGCTATTTTTCCACCATAGAGGTTTTGACCCTTTTGTCAAAGATAACATAGCTCAATGTGTGCGGAGGTGTTTCTGCACGTTGTATTCTGTCCCACCAATTCATAAGTCTGTTTTTCCCCCCGTGTTATGCTGTGTTTATCACCGTAGCTCTGTAGTAAAATATTATTTGCCTGTTTACCCCAGAAAGACTTTTGCTATTCTAGATCTTTTATGGTTCCATGTGGATTTTAGGATTGCTTTCTCCAGTTCTGTAAGAAACATCATTCATAGTTTGACTGGTTTTGCATTACATCTGCATAACAGTGCAGGAAGCCTGGCCAAATCAGGTCATTGGCAGAGAAACGAATTAAACTTAAGACCATGCTGTTAAGTGAAAAAAGTCACACATAGAGAGTTAAATATCCTGTGGTTTCTATCATTTGTGAAACTTTAAAACATAAATAAATAGAAGAGCAAAACAGAAAGATGGCAGGAAGCAAAAAGGTAGACTTGTTGGAAATGATGGGATCAAGGAAGGAGGGGCGGGGAGAGAAAGGGATTGAGAATGATCGAGATTGCTATATATGTGCGTAATGTGCAAGTTCCCCAAAATGAATCTAACTATGATGTATTGCAAACATGCATCTATGTAAGTGTTATATTTTTGGTATCTAAGTATACACGGTTATATCAGTTAGGATTCTATAGACTGAAAGAAATAGACTTAACGATAGATCAAGAAACAAGCATACGCATTAATTTCAGACATTTAAAGGTTGGCAGAATCACAATTTGTTCAGTAACTCAGTAATTTGTTCCAGCATCATCTGTTCTGGAATTTATCCCAACATCTTTTGGAGCACCACGAGTCTCATAGTTGCTATGACGACAACCTCCGCCAAGTGCGTGATATCTGTTAGCACTGAATCCTTAACCGGTATCACCCAAGGACAGCATAAATTCAGCTGACACTAAAAGATGGCTTTGGCCAGAAAATAAAGATGGCCTTTTATGTAGAAACACAGTGGTGCCTCAGATTATGAATTTAATTTGTTTTATGGTTTGGGGGAAGATGACTGCCTTTGTGCTTTTGTGGGGAAGATGGCCATGGTTGTGTTTGCCATCCAAAGCAGAGTTTGTGAACGGAAACAAATTTTGCCAAACACCTGAATTGTTTGTAAACAGAAGTATTTGTGAACCGAGGTGTTACTGTTGCAGTACCTTTCCAGTGAAGAAAATCATTCCTCCAATGTCCTAACAGATATCTTTTTGTATTTCTCTGGCACCAGCTGGAGTCCTTGAACCAATTCAAACCACTGGTAGCAAAAAAGGAGAGTGATACGATCAGCTAAGACTAAACATGGTGATTTATTTTTTTTTTTTTTTCAGTGCTGGGGATCAAACTCAGGGCCTTACGCTTGCTAGGCAAGCGCTCTAACCACTGTGTAAATCCCCAACCCTAAACATGATAAATTTTAAGAACTGAGTAAATGATTACTGAAGTAATTTGTCTGAGGATGTATCATTGATTTTGCTTTGCTTAGGTTAAATTCCGAGGTAGGATTTTTGGAATTAGAACACCCTGAGATGTACAACTAATTATTTTAAGTGTGTGAAAAGCATTTGAAAATTTCTGAAAAGGAAGAGATACTGTTTTAATAATAAGCCAGTCTGTTTACCTTATCTAAAATTGGCTAAAATCGTGACACATCCATATTTTATGTACCTGAGCTCATTTAATAAAGTTCTTCCTTTTCTCTCAACCTGAGACAACGAGTTTTATACACATGCCATACTTAATTGGCAAATATATACATATATTGTTAGAGGAAAATATTCGGTTGTGAGAAAGCTGTTTTAAAAATATTAACAGGCATTGATTTTGAAATGGAAAGCAGTCTGGAAGAAGACTGAGATTAACTCTAATCATCCAAGCAGTGCTGTTGAATGGGAAGCTGCAGTCGAAGATCAAGTATAGAGATAAAAAAATAAAATATCAGCATATGTTAGAATTCTAAGCCAACGAACTGGATGAGGCAATTCAGGGCACACATATAAAAAGAGAAGACAGTAGTAAGACTGAAGTATTTTACAATAGCTAGCATTTCAGAAACTGACATGAAAGACTTAAAAGAAGAACGTGGCAAGGAGATAGAACTAGGAGACACAGAAGGAGAAAGAGATTCACTGTTTCCAGTCTTGCTGACATTTCAGATAAGGACTCACAATGATACTGAATTCAGTGTAGTTGATTTCATCATCATTAATGATAATGATGGATTTTTTTTTTTTCATAGCAGAACAGAAGCAAACATTCATCTGGTCATGGGATCAAGAGAAAATTAGAGTGGAGTATTTTCAGAGAAACCATGACTATAAGGTAACTCACTAGAAGGAATTACCTTCTACAAGGAGTTTTTTTGTAGAAGGAGTAGATAAATAGAATATTACTGGATAAAAATGCACAGTAAATAAGTTATTTTTCCTTAGGATAGTGCTACAGATATGCCTGAGCTGATGGAAATGGTTGCATCAGTAGAGATCATTTGACAGAACAGAAGAGAAGCACACATGCTGGCATTAGTGCTTGAGTAGAGGAGCACGAAGGAGCTTCTGACCATCCCAGGCACACCAGTGAAATGGGAATCCAGGGCATCAGACGAGAAATCAGATGTAGTGAAATGCATTTGGAGCGTTAAGAAAAAAGGAGAAGATGAAGAAGAGTCATCTCAAAATGTCATATGAGAAAGTAGAAGAACGAATGCAAGGAGATGCAGGAGAATGACGTATTTATCATGTCGTTAGCAGTAAAATGAGCATTGGAAGGAATTTAATGACTAACACTGAACCAAGACAATCTTATGATACAATTTAATAATAATGATATATTAATGATACAATTTGTTAGTGAAACTTTGTCTTATTAGACAATGCAATAAAACAACAACTATGAGCAAAAGCTTACAGATAGTTGGGTTAGGCCCTAAAATCCCAAGATTTTAGATATTATTACAGCTTCTGACAGTTGTAGAAACTGACATCCTGAAAGATTTGCATAACTTGCAATTGACAAAAGCAAAATTTGATGTAGATAGACCAGATTAAAAGCATTTTTGTTCTATGTTGGGTCTACATCTAGTGGATAAATAAACAGATCTCTATTCCAACACATTTAAACTTGATGTTTAAAAATTGTGTTAAACTGGGAGTCACTGAGGAGAAAACACAGGATTCAAATTTGTCTGTGTAGTGGTTAATTGTCAGTTTGAGTGGGAATGCCCAACTGAATTGAGTCATCGTGATTCTCAGCATGAAAAACCCTATTTTGGAGACCAGGAAGGGCAAATTTCATGCTAATATTCCTTTCAGAATCCTTGCTGCTGTTCTTCCTTGGAAGAGCTTCGTTGCTGCTGATTTCCCTTGGAGAAGCTTCACATGTTCTTTTCACTTTCACCTTCACCTTTGCCTTGAGCGTCATCTCCTAGCTCTGGGAGCAGACCCTTCAGCTTTCAGGACCTGCTTTCCAGCCTGCCAGTTCAGACTCTCTGGCCTCTGGCACCAGCCCTATCTTCCCTTGAGGATTCCTCGGCCTCCTGGTAGGGCCTCGCTGTGGCATCCAGGCCCTCTGCCAGTCTTCGGATCTCCAGCACGCGGACGGATCTCTTGCACTCTTCTATATTTGACTCTGCAGGCGAATATTGTTAGTTAATCTTGTAAATTTCAGTGTCCTGCATTAAATCTGTTCTCTCCTGCAATCATGGACTAATACAGTCTTTTTAATTCAGCCAAACTTTTAATAACGAAGATTGTCTATTTTCTCAGTGTAAACTTTGAATTATTTTTCTCTTCTATTTATGTTAATAATCATTTAGTTCAATTAAAGTTATTGCATAATTAGATTTATTTGTTTACATTAGAACAATATTCCATTTGTAGCAAAAAATATAAAGTAGTACAGAGATTCATCTAATCTTATAGGGTATATAGACTACAACAAACAAGGGTGTAAACAAGTCAATGATATGTTAAGTAATAAGAACAGTAAGAACAAACAGAGTTATATTTTATATTTGTAATTTTGCAGGAGTTTATTTTCCTTGTATCGATCTCACTTCTAAGGCCCAATGGTCAATATACATCTGCAAATCATTCTATGGTTACGGTAAAGCATTGACTAGCATTATTCTTCTCAGCCCCCAGCCATGAGAAGTATTAGTATTAATAATCTGAGAATATACAGGTTATCCTTCACCTTACACGATAGTAATAAGAAGATGCATTTCAACAGTCATACAAAAGTATGCCATGCCTTTGTTAGCATTAATTTGCAATATAGATTGAATAAATATTGGAATGTCTTTAAAGATTAGAAGACAGGCACCTTGGAAAGTACAATAGACATTTTCTTCAATTTGCTGTGCCATAGCAACAATTCATGAAACTCTAAACCCTCTATGACAGCCAAGAAAGCCATCCTTAGAATAAACTGCTCCAAAGAAAATTCATCTGCTCTATGCTAAAAATGGTAAGAATCTAACGAGAATGTATCTGCTGATCAACAACCTATTTCTACTGTCATCAAAGCACCATATGGCACAGTATTCACAATAATTTTAACGAACGTTTGCATTACCATAGTGAAGCCAGCTTATCTTCAATTCTCATTAAAAGAGAAAGAAAATTCCAGAATCAGCCCACAAAAGGTAAATATTGAAATAAGAAATCTTTGCACCATTACCACTGTTTGTGCTCCCCTACCAGTGTATATTTTTCAAGCACAGCAGGTAAAGTAAGAATTAGGGCATCAGCATCAGTGTCATGAATTTTTGTTTATCCTGAAGGAGCTAAGTATAGTAAAAAATACTGAAGCTAATTTTTGGATAATGCATTCAAAATTGTCCTCATACGTGAGCCATTGTCGTCTATACAGGAAGCATAACTGAATGGCCTTATTTCACATAGAACTTATGGTATAGAAGTAAATCTTCATATTTACCGTTTCTGAAGTTTGGAGAAGCAAAAGAACTAAGTGATTTTGACATCTGCTATTTAAAATCTTTACTGATGTGAAATAGAAAACAGATTATTTGAAAGCTATAACTGAAATATACTGAACATTGGAAGATACGGTAGCACTTGAATCTAGCTGCCTTTTAAAGAAATGAGTTATGTTGCAGATGGCTCCCATCCGGGAAGATTTTTCTGTTTATAGTGCTGTCGGAGGTAAAATAGGACATGGGAAGAGGGGTGGAAAGGTTACAGCTATATAATTCACTCAACAGTAGGTTCAGTGAAATTAGATCAAGTTCCCAGCCTTAATTCCTTATTGGTATTGCCATTTAAAGTGACACAGAAAGTATCATTTTGATGAGTGTTAAACTTAGTGCATGATGTCAATTTTTCTTAATTTAGAATACTAGTCCAAAGAAAATAACTATATTATTCACAGTTAAAATAGAAATACAGCTTAGAATTGTGGTTAAGTCTGAAATATGCAATTTAATGCAGTTATATAAATTTATGATGACCATCTCCAGACACTTATTTTAAAAGAATAAATCATATATTTCACTTGGTGGTTAGGCATAAATTGAAATTAGAATGGGTCAGTCAAGATAGACTTAATAACAACCAACTTCAGATCTCAATTGCTTGGCAAAACATACATTTTTATCTTCCCAGGAGCAAGAGAGAAAGTTTTTCCTTCCAGAGTCACCCCAAGAACCAGACAGAGGCTCAGCCATCTTCAGATGCTGCCATCTCAATGTATAATGTATGCCTCTATGATTGTCAAACTACAGAAGAGAGAATATGAGATCTTTGCAATAACAAACTCTTTTTCTCCAGAGATTACATAACCCACTTCTGTTCAAATTTTAAGGGCGAAAAAGGTAACATGTCCATTTCTAACTTCAGAAAGTTGGGTAAGTACAATTCTTCCATGCGTCTTAAGGAAGAAAAGAACCTAAAATGCTAATGATCAGTAGCTGTGTTACAGAGATGGAAAACTGAGCACAGAGCATTCAGCAACATTGTCCAAGCTATGACATAGTAATGTATCTGAGTTTTCATCTTTTCTGTAAAGGCTTTGCAAATGCCTTCTAAAAGGCACCACCAGGCTATGGCATAGAGAACAAATTTGAGAATATCATTAACTATGAGGAGGGAAAATCATGTAATTTCAGAGAAAAATGCCTAATGATTGAGAATTGCTGCAAATAACAGGATATGGTGAGTTCTCGAAAGGAGAGGGACGGAAAAAGACAGTGTCACTATCATAACTAGATACCAACAAAATTATACTGTTTTTAAATGAATATCCTTAAATTTTACATAAGAGTGTCAAATTTTACTCATTGAAAACATTGGCTCATCTATATTTTTTCTCTCAATCCCTTTAATGTAAAATACAAAGAAGGATAGCAAAGTTAATAAGATAGTTTCATACTCACTTTGGGACAGAAAGTCTAAAAGGATCTATTAATAAAATCTTTGTTATGACCTGTGGATTCTATTCCCTTGCTCAATAAGGTTAGTTTAAAAAATTAAAAATTACCAGAAATGTGGATAATCTTAGAAAGAAATGTGCAGAAAACTATCAAGGAAGCCATTAAACATACTGTCACTGGCCTAGCCTAACGAAGTTGGCTTTTATTAAATGGCAGCTGTGTCTGATTAAAAAATTATGACTCCCCTCAGAAATCATAAGGGTCATTAAAAACCAAGTCATAAAACCCTCTGCTCCCCAAAGGCACACTGTCAGAGAACACTTCTGATTTCCTTACTGTAATTTTACTTTAACTATCATAATACCCAGTATGTATTTAAAAGATTTTTTAAAATTTGTCATCTTATCCTTTACATACCTACCTCAAATTGTGGAATAATTTCATTAAATTAATATTTGAAAAATACAAATGAGCTGAATTATAAATCTATTCTAATACTTGGTCACTTCACGGAATTCTTTTTTTTTTCAGATCCAGTAATGAATTTTCAAAGTATTTTTAACTACAATTTTCTTATACCTTTACCTTTGTTGTTTAAAAGAGATTGGATAAGAAAGCAGAACATTACTAAAGAGAAAATAATACATGTTAAAAAAAGTTTATATATATAATCTTCCTAAACCTAAAGTTATAGAGTTAATTAACATTTGTGTTTGTGTGTGTGTGTGTGTGTGTGTGTGTGTGTGTGTGTGTGTTTTCCTTGTTGGAAGATTATTAACATTTCTGTTTTTGTGTTTCTGACATTTTTGCTAAAGGTGGCATTTTTCTAATTCTAGTTGTAGTTTTAAGGCTGACAACTGGTTACAATTATCCGGATAATTTACTGAAAGCCAACAATGTAATTCATGTCATAGTCCGTCCTTTCAATGTCAGTGCAGAGTTTCTACATGATAGTCATCATTATTGTTAAAGGTCACATTTACAAGTTTTGACTTCAATCTGAACTTCTGACAAGAATAGAAACACTAGGAGCACCATGCTTCTGTGGCCCAGGAGTTATTTAAACTCATCTCTTGGCCTTACTATGGGAAGTAAAGTACATCTTTTTATAGGAACTTGTCCTCCAGACAATGCCAAACACTTAAGAATGCTTTCCTGTTTTGTAATCTATGAATTATCACATCTTGTATGTATTGAATTATAAAATTATGTTGTATATAAAATATGTATAAATTTAATGTAAAACGTAAATTCTGAGTAATTTTAAATGTTATTTACATATAAATAATCCTCTACTTATATGATTCTAAATATATACATAAAATATGTTTATATATGAAAATAATTTTAGCTTGTCTAAATACTTGGATGTCTAAATTTTGTAAGTTTTTTATTTTCTATGCAACATAGTATGCATTTGTTCTATAGTTCAGTTTATAGGACGATTCTCATGTTTATATTAAACATTTGCTGAGTTTATTTCCTAACTATCGTTCTATCTCTATGTAGCAATCCATATAATTGTATTTATTTTTAATTCTATCTTGAAACCAAGGATCTTATTTAAATTTTCAGTGTCAATCGTGTCTCACCATGTTACGATTTATTACTGAATTTTTCTAGCTTACTATTAACATAGCTTTCTTAAATTACGGATATACGACTTGCACAGAGCATTTTGGACATTGTGAAATTGGGTCCTCTCATGAAGATAAGAAATGTTTGCTGATGTTTTCCTCAGTATAATTATTATGACTTAGTAGAAGGAGTGTTGTGGAAGTTTACAAAAGTCAATTCTATCTTATTCTTACTTTAATCTGTCATGTTTACTTAGGTGAGTCTCTCAAAGAATTTGACCTTTATCTCATTAGAAAAATAAACTAAGTGAAATCAATATGCCTTTCATTCCTGAAAATTTTCAGCGCCATAACTATAGTTCAGATAATGTTGGAAGAGAGTTTTCCTTTAAATTATGTACCATGAACAAACTATCTTGATAGTAAAATTTAATTATCATTTAGTTGTCATTTATTATGTACTAAAGAACTAAACAGACCTAATCCAGGAAAATGTACAGATGGCAAGTAAGCATATGAAAAGATGTTCAGTATACCACTAACGGGGCCAAAATCCCAAACTCTGACAATATCAAATAGCTGCCGGCACATTCAGGAAGAACTCTTCCATTGCTGCTAGGGGATGACAAAATGCTGCCACCCCCGGGACCATTAATCTTGACACATCAGTTTTATTGGACTGAGAAACACCGGCTCGACTGGATTAATAGCGGATCTTTCTGGGTGTGTCAGGGAGGGTGAGAATGGCATAACCTTGAGAAGTGAGTGTGATCACTTGCTCCGTGGCATGCGGTGCCATGATGTTTCTGGATTGGAGCTGCCCAACTATGAAGTGAATCCCCCAAATCTGTGATCCAAGTTTAGCCTCTCATCCTTTAAATTACGAGTGTTCGTTATTATGTCGGGCCACAGGAAACCTTACTAATTTAGACTACTGGTACCAGAGAAAGGAGACCATTGCTGCAACTGTACCTGACCGTGTGCTTAGAAGCCTTTCTGAGGCTGAGTGGAGGGAAGTGTTTGAAAATGTCTAAAGATGTAGAACATCGAAGCCTCAGAATATTGCAGGCAGATCCTGCTGGGTGATTTTGGTTCGCAATTAGAAGACCAGAATGTCAACCGGAAGGAGAACAGTGAAAGTGAAACTCAGGAGGTTTCAGCTGGGAGCAAGGACTCCATTGACATTTGGACAGTAACAGTGTGTTACACTCTGGAGAACATTTTTCTATATTTTGTCCCGGTTCTGGACTGAGATTAAGAGCAGTGGACTAATTATTCTGATAGAGGACATTTCAATACAACTCACCATTCAGGGTGTGACACTGGTTTTGTAGACTGCTTTTAGCCAGACACATATTAAGAATTGTGAGCAAACACAAAGAAGAAGTGTTTGAAAAACTTAAATTTTAACCCAGAAGAAATTATGTGTAAAATTGGGGCCAAAATTGATGCAGTTGCTAATGATCTTAGCACCATTAAGAAGGAAAGAAGTAACATGGTACCATGGTTCATGAATTTAATTCATTCCACGATTCTGGAAAAGATGGCCACATTCATGCTCATGCAGGAAAAATGGCTGCTGTCACGTTTGTCATCTGGTACAGAGTTTGTAAACAAAACCAAAATGTTTTTGAACCAAATTGTTCACAAACAAAAGTATTTATGACCCGAGGTATGACTGTACTTTCTACAGGAACATGAAGGGCGATGAGGGAATGTGATAAATCAGCAAGATCCCACACACTGTAGACCCAAATGTGTAAATGTTAAATGTTTCATTGGAGAAGAGAGACCCAGGGACCGCTCCTCAAGAAGGGCCTTCTAGGCCGCTAGTTTTCCAAGTTGCACTTCACTATGCTCAGCTGCTGCTGCCATGCTCCGATGGGGCCTGGCTAATGCTTGAGCTGCTGGCAGACTTTGGAATTATCCACATGAGGCTGGTTTTAATGGCATGCAAAATGCAAAAGTTGTGGATTCAGGAAAATGTCTACCCAGATTTCTAAGAAAGACCTGGGATGCCAGAAAAGGAGCCCCTAAAAGGGCATTGCAGGAAGCTGTAAGAATGACACCAAAGGTAGACTGGAGACCTCAGGAGTGGGAGATGTCAAGATTTTGGAATGTCTACCAAGGAAAGCTGCAGGCTTCGAGTTGAGCCAGCCCAACAGAGAGCGTCTGTACCCAGGAAGGCCACAGCGGCAGGACTTACCAAGCCCTTTAGAGCTCACATTTACTAATTTCGAAATACCAAGCCACAAGACTTAGTGTTTGCATTATTGGGGTTTGGTCTTGTATCAGTCTTGCTCTTTTTATCCCCATATTCCTCTATTGTGGACTTGGAATGTTTACTCTCTGTCATTGTAGTCTGGCATTAGGTAATTTGTTTTTGATTTTACAGAGAATCACAACTAAGAGTTTGCTTTGAGTCTCAGAAGAGACTTGGACTTTTGAAAACCTGTAACTGTTGAGACTTTGTAGAAAGGATTATTTTGTTTATGTATGTATTCAGGATAGTTATATTATGTTAGACAAGATTATGACTCTACTGTTTTCTTTATTTGGAGAGTTAGTATGGTTTAAAGAGAAGTGTTTAGGCATGAAATCGACAAGGGATGAATTGTGACTATTAGTTCTAATATGTCAATTTCATTGGATTAAGAAACATTTAGCAGATTAGTAAAGCATGCTCCTGGGTGTGTCTGGGTGGGTCATCAAGGCATGACCTTGGGAAGTATAAATGCCTCCTCACCAGTTCTCCATTAGTATTTTCCTGCTCTGCCTCCCAGCCACCATGAACCAACTATCTTTGCTCTGCCACTCTCTTCCACCATGATGGAGGAAGGCAGGAACACCAGGGACTGAATCCCATGAAATCATAAGCCAAATAAAACCACTCCTCATTTAACTTGTGGGTGTTGATTATCGTGTTCAGCAATGGGAAATATGGCTAATATATCCACTTTGGAAAATTGTTGGAAGTTTCTTATAAAACTGAACATAGTTTTAATATGCAATTCATCTTTCATAATCCTTGATATTTATTGAAATGGATTATAAGTCATGGAGGTGGGAAGAGGTTCTGGGGAAGGGGGAGTAAAAATGATCAATGCAATATGTATAGGTACGTATTCCCCAAGATGAACATAATTTTTATATACCAAAACATAGTAACAAAAGAAAATTTAAGAAAATATTTAAAATGAGTAAGAGTAAGCATTGCTGGTTTCATTTTCTACTTCTTGAAAACACTTGTATTACACATTGATGGTATATTAATTTTTGTAATAACATGCATCAAAAAAGTCATTTGTATATCCCTGTTTTCAAAACCAGCAGTAAATTGCAAAAGTGATCTTAAAGGATTAAGACATGTTGCTATAGCAACTTATTATCCAAGAAGCTGTTACTACAACTAGTATACAGAAAAAATTGGTAAGAAACACTCTCTGTGATTTAAAAAATAGGTCATTTTACACTTTAATATTAATGTGTTACTGATACTTAATCACATTAGAAAGGTGATGATACTTCATCACATACCTTTTTGTTGTAGCTTGAAACATTACAATGTGTAAAGTTTTTAAACTTCAAGTTTTGTAGGTTTATATAAGAAGACCGTTTCAAACTGTGCATTCACTAAATACTAAATGAATGAGCAAAGAAAGAAAACAGGGAAGTTACAAATGAAACAATTTTGTTTACTGACATCTTTCTACTTAAGTTTATACATAAAAGAGTAGGAGGGAGAAACAATGAATACTGACTTAATTTCAAGTTCCTCTATCACTTTTGCTGGAATGACCAGTGATGACATACAGCTTAGTTTCTACATTCCCTCCAGGTGCTGACTCTGTCACTGACAAATTCTATCTTCTGGTCCTATCTTTCTCTTTCCTCCAAGTCTATTTCTTTGATCTCAGTCTTTGTGCGAGCTCATAGAGTCAGTCTCGAGTGCTGAATCTGCATTTCAACGCACAGACTCTATGTTCTGTCTGAGTATGCTCTCTGTAATGTAGGCCACAGGCCCCGGCAGGTGGTAATGCAGACCTTTCCTTCCTTACCTGCACACTCCATACCCCTGCCGGCATTGTACCTTAACCTCCATGTACTTTTCATGGGATCACAGCTATATTCAGCTGGTTTTGACAATAAGAATAGTATTTAAGTTGCTCTTTGGCAGAAAACGTCTCCATTTGTTCAACAATGTTTACTTGTTTATTATATCTTAGATCATACTAAAGAAAGATGTTCTCTGCACCGAAAGGGATGAAAATCTACTCACAAGTAAAGAAAAAACCATGATGAGTTCTCTTATAAAATGCTACACAAAGGTACAATGATAGAAAAGAAAATGAATATATATTTAATGAAAACAGAGAAAACTTTTATGACAAGGAATTTTAAATTGAGGCCCAAAGGGTAAAAAGTCAGCTGTGAAAACACTGAGAGAGAATAGGGTCCCAAACAAAAGAAATTGCTTATAGAAGATGCTAAAGTTTGAAAAATCTGGCATATATAGGCATTGGATGAGTAGAATGAAACTTACTCTCTGAGTAGTAGTAGTCAGGGGGAAAGTAGACACACTAATATAGAAGGCCTAGGGATAGAAAAATCCATCCTGAGAATTTGATTCAGAATGGTAGGAGAAGGCATCAAGAGAATTAACCAGGCAAAGGATGCTAACAGTGTTTAGTTTTTAAAAGTTTCTCGTCTGTGTAGAGAATAAACTGGAGGGGAGCAGGGAGCTTAGTATTGAGAGTACAATACTGTAGGTGAAGAACAGTGATAAGTTGGATGGGAAGAGAGAGAGAGAGCGGTAGAGAGAGAGAGAGAGAAGCTGATTGGAGAAATGTAAAATAGAATGATAAATTTGACTGGTGGACTGGATGCAAGGATGAAAAAAGGTGGAGCAATGATTGAAAATAACAGCAAATACATTAATGGCAGTACTATTTACTGAGATGGAGAAAAGATAGAAGAGCGTGTGTTTATAGTGTTAGATGAGAAGTTTTTCAAAAAAAGGTATTTTGGGATGATATTAGCACATGTAAGTGGAAATACCAAACATGAGGCAAGTCATTACAGATGATATTTAAAACTCTGAGACTAGCTAAGGGCGTCTGAGGAGAGACTATAGAAAACAAATAGGACATATAACTTAACCCAGCCCAATAGCAAAATTTAATTAGCAAACTGAAGTGGGAGCTCATGAAGAAGAACAAAAGCCCAAGCCACGTAAAAGAAACAGGGAAAATGTGATATCATGGAAAGCAAGAAGATACAGTGGACTGACCTCATTGCATAGAAATAAGATTTGGAATGATAAGTTAGCAAGGGGTCTCTAGAAATTGACAGAAATCACAAATATGGGCTAGATGAAATTTTATAGAAATGCCACAAGGAAACTTTGCACTGCAGACCAATTCAACATATGTAAGTAGCCAAGGTATTCTTCTGTAAATCATGGATAAATAAATTGTAATATATCTGTACAATGGAATGTTATTGAACAATAGCATTGAAATCAGCAGCCAATCCATGGAATAAATCTAAATGAGTGTTATTTTATTGGAGAAACAGTCTTACCAAGGTTATATAGGACATAATTCCAAATACATGACATTCTGGCAAAGGATAAGTATGTGGAAAGTGACAAAATATCAATGGTTTCCAAGGGTTAGGGATAAAAGAAGACTGAATACACACAGGAATTTTAAGGCATTGAAACTATTCTTTATGATACTACAATGATGGAAACTTGTCATGTTATTTTTGTCCAAACATATAACAAATATACAACACTGAAAATGCACGTATGTAAGCTGGGGACCTGAGTAATAGTGATATATCTATGTAGGTTCATTAACTGTACTACATGTATCATTAGAGTGTATTGATAATGGGGAGACTATACATGTGTCGGGGAAGGTACATACAGGACATTTTGATGTGAACCTAAAATTGCTTTTTAAAAACAAAGCATTAAAAGTTAATATAAAGTTAGAAAATACAGGAGAAAATGAAAACTTCTCATGAAATTAAGTTTTTACAATGAAAGGAAGTGTATTTTAAAGGTAATGGAAATTAGGATGGAATATAGAAGAACATGTTGACTAAATGTTAAGAAAAATCCAGTAGGGTTGAAGAGACTGACGTTATAGAAAATGAAAACACCTCATGTACTTTTAAAATTATAAAGAAAAAGATTACTAGAACATTTTCAGGAAGTGGTTTTAAAATAATAAGTCATTTTCAATCAATAATTTTAATTTTTAATTTTCATCAAAAACAATTTAACAGAAAACTGGGATGCTTTGTTTTTGGTATTATAGCCAGGTCCTGGGCTCTGGGTTCACTTACTGGCTCTTGAGCAATCTTGACTTTTCTTGTGAGTGAGCTATTTTGGAGTGATTCTTCTCTTTAAAATCTTTCCTAGAACCTTTCTCACAGACTGGCGCATGAGTTTATAAATCTGTGAATTGCAGCCCGGAGTTTGTTATTTAACAACCAAATCATGTCCAAAGGTGTTATTATTTTTAGGTGCCAAGGCAATTAATCTTATAAGGATATTTCTCTTTTTCAATAACATAAAACATGAATCTGCACATTGCAATGCCTGATGTACTTACTGTATACTTCCACACTGAATTCTTCACCTTGAGACTCACGATTAGGAAACAGTTTGATGTTGTGCGGGTTGGAAAATAATTCCTGTAGATCCAAAAATCATCCAAAATTGTTTGTGTCCTATAGTACGTAGTTTGACAATTCCTGCATCCACATAGCATGTGAAGGTTTCAGATTTATCATCAGAGCTTCAACATTATGTTCATCTCTGCTGGACTTTCACTAGCATATTTATATAGAGTTTTAAAAGCATATGGGCTTAAAAATAAATCAGTAAAATATCCTGCTGCATAATTATTCAGGTGGTCTTTATTATGTAGTTTGCAAGTATATGGAGATTGTCTATCACATTTCCCTCTAAAGAGATTCATATACCACTTTTAGTAAACCAGATTAGCATTTTAGATATTGATATGTTTTAAAATCTTCTATCCAAGATTACTAAAAGTTTCGAAGCATAAAATCCGTTTTGCTCTCCTCTTTTAAATTTCTTGGTATCTCTTGAAATAACATTATTCACAGACTTAAGAAATATCATCCTGTCCAACAGAGGTCCACATCTGCCTCAGCGCACACTAATGAGGTATGCGATTGCAACAAGGGCTGAGAAGAAAAGCAGACACATAGTTAGACTTGGAGCTTTTGGGAAGGAAAGTGGGGGGAATTTCTTCTGACGACTTCTTTTCTGAATTTCCCTTCTTGAATCACAAGATAAAAGTTGATCTATCACGGAGAGTAGTCCTCTAAAAAACTTTGTTCAGAAATCTTTTTAGGGTAAAAATTTATGCAACTGAATGATTGAATTTCAAAGGAAGATGACATTTTCTGGAGAAAATCAAAATGTTAAAAAGTAAGGGATTTCCACTCATAAGGAAAATACCGAAGAACTCTAAACTGTGGAATTTTAGTTAATTGCACACATACTGAATTGTAGGTGGAAGTGTAATGACGTCTGAATCAAAAATGTTTGATTGATGTAAGCAGGAGTGCTCCGTAGATACATAAATAATAAAGCATATCTAGACAGTGGTATATCATTGTTCATACTAAAGTTTCTTAAGGTTTTCTATGTATTTGTAATATTTCATGGAATAATTTTGGGAAAGTGAAGCAAATTCATATTATAAAAAAATTAAGAGATGTGCTTAGGCAAAACTCAATATTATTGATTGCATTTACTGATAAATATTCTCAAGCTTTTTTTTTACACCTAGGAAAACATTTTTTTTAACCATGGTTGCCATGACTACCACTGATTTAACTCCATCTTTGTAACTTGACAAACCTAATGATTCTCAAAATCCATTCCTTCTAAATCTTAAGAAAAGCAGCAATAAAAAAGAGAGGAGAGCTTTGGATTTTCTCGATCGATAAAGACTTATTCATTGATTGCTGAACGGATGGACACATGCAGTCAATTTGGTTTGATTTCTCTGTTATTTGGAAGAAAAGGCAACTGCTCACTTGTCTCCATCCTCTATGATAAAATTTGAGATTTGACCAGTGTTGAAAAGAGTGTTTTTAGTAGGTGGTGGTGCCTAGAGAAGGGCAAAAATAAAAGACTTTAATTTAGAGACTTACAGGCTAAATCAAAAACAAAATTATGAATTCAGTAAGTAGTGTCAGTTCCCATTTGTAAGGAAACCCATTCACTTCACTCTTATCATCCCTCTCTCTTATTTGAAAAAGGACATGCTACCCTTCGTGTTCAGAAAACATCAAAGTGACCACATTCTATTACATAGGTTATTGTACTCTTTGTCAAAATGTTTAGAAAATATAGGGAAGTACAATGGTGTAATCTCAATACAGGAAGCCATCATTTTTCCCACATTTTTAACTGTAATTTTCCATATTCTGTGTATGTATCCATTTATGTAATCATTATTTGTTAATTTCTTGCATTTTCTTCTCTATGGATTAATGGTAACAGAGAAGATACAAAAATGAACTGGAGATACAGGGTTGAAATGATGTATGTTAAAAGAAAAATTTATTGAATCACCATTAACCAATAATTTTATTCACACTGTTTTAGTCAAAGAAAAATTATGAAGGACATATCTAAAATTTGAGATATAACTGTCAATTTTTACAACATGTTTAACTTGATGGGAATTCAATACCTTCATAAAAAATGTAAATCAATACTTTGACTTTTCTGTACTTTTTAAAAATAATCTTTTAGATATCTGAGTACATTTTAAAAGCAAATGATTCCATCTATAGCTATTTCAGTAAACAGTCATGCACCTAGATCTTTGGTCTCAGGTACAGATGTATGTTTCCTACAAAATTTTTTTAATATAAATTGTTAGACCAAAGAGAAGCTATGCTTATATAAAACTCTAAAAAAATGGCTGTTTAATTTGGAATTGCACTAATCATGAAAATTAGTATCTATAATCTCATCCCTTATCCCATAGTAGGTGTAATAATTTTTCTCATTTGAAAGACAAAATTCTTTAAAATTTTTGAAATAGAATAGTTTGCTTGTATTTCTGTGTTTTTTATGTTAGAATTCAAGTGCAAAATACCAACCTAATCATATTTCTCATTGTATTGCATATTATCCTCCTTGGTTCATGCAAATGTCTCCATTTATTTTCAAGTATTTGTTTTGCAGAGCTGAGAATCAAGCCGAAATTAGGCTCTATCACTGAGTCATACCACCCCCCTAAAATTTAAATTTAAGTACTTTTCCCTTCTTTTCCCATTTGCACTTTCACACGTTTTAATTAGATAACTCTTCTAATGTGTTTATTTTTGTTTTATTTGTTAATTTGGGTTTCTGTGTGTTTGTTTAAATACCTATTTTGTTTCTTACTTTTCTTTTAGGATTGTGTCTTTTAAGGCCCATCAATATGTTGTGTTTCTGTTATCCATTCCTCAGTCTGCACTACTCCATAGTGAAACTGTACCACATTTTACACATAGTTTTTTGGTGTTGAAACCAAGGTCACACCCAAGAGAAGTCACCTCAAATGATGCTGCAAGGAGCATGCTCACACAGGTCCTGTCTCTGCTGTGAACTGGTGTTGGAATTTCTGGTTGTGAATGTCCAAGAGCAGACAGGCTGAGTCCTAAGCAGGGGACTGCGGAAGCACCTACAGCCTCACTGTCCACCTGCGCACTCGCACGTCCATGTTGTGGCCAGTGTAATCTCTGTCATTCTTGTTGGAGCGAAGAGCAGAGTGCAGTTCTGTCTCATGTCACATTAGACATCTATGTGAGTTATAAAAAGAAAATACTTTAAATTGCCTGGTTGATAGTAACTGCTCAAAATTGTAAAGGTTATTATTAATATTTTCACCTCCATTGCTACAGAAAATGAAGAGATAAGTAGAAAAAAATTTGGCGCAGATAAAATGAGTAAAATATAGCCCCATTTCCCTTCTTCTTCTAAATATACATGATTTTGCTTGAGTGAGAATTTTCTGTTGACCAAGATTCATTACTATTTCTTATTACTACGTGCAATTTTAAATTGCTCATTAAAGTCTTTTCTGACATGTTATCACAATCAAATAAGCTTTAACACTGACTCTAATACTGCCAACCCTTCTTTATATTAATCTTCCCTTCATTTCTTGACATTGAGAAAGGCCAAATTAATATATTTGGAAAAACATCCAACTAGAAACATATTTAGAAATACATAAATTGTTCTAACACTATATTTGAAAAAACACAAGTGATCTTTTTCCATGACATTTAAAATGCTATCTCTTATACTCTCTTTGATTAAGCCTAGAAACATTTCACATATACATTTTAGTTAATATTTAAAAATTACATTTATAATATGGTTTTACTGTAGTTTTAAATTTAATAGCTAAGAAATATGGAGAATAATTTTAATATGGTTATCACAATTTTCAAGAAGAAACTTTTCTGCCTTTATCATGTTTGCAATCTCCGCTTTTTATTTTTCTTAAGTTTTGCGTCATATTTGTGGTTTTACACACATAAACACACTCATATGTGTTTGCGTATGCTTACTATAATATGAGATATTAAGTCTAAGTCAACGACATATGGAAAGGTACAATATCAGTGAAGTTTGGCCAGTTGAATTCAGTGGTTTGATGAAATAATAGATTATTCGCATTCATACCAAATGTCTTACGTGTGTCTGCAAGTCAGCTGTGCTAACTGCCTTTCAGAGAGCCAGGCCGAGGCATCTCCATCATTACAGAGCATTCTGAATCACCTGGTGTGCGCTGCCCCTTCCCCCAAAAATTGTGGTTAAAATTTTCAGTACTTCGGGATATGACTTTATTTGAAAGAAAAATGGTCATGCATAACATAAATTAAGGTGTTGTCACACAGAAGTGGGTTGGCCTCTACTCTAATATGACTGATATTTAAAATATGGGGTATGATCAAAATATAAGGTGAATGTTTAAGTTAAAAAAATATTATAGTAAAAGACACATTGCCATTAATCCCCTTAGAATACTCCCCTACATTCGAACACACTTATTACAACCCTCTTGCCTAATCTGAAGTAGTTCTGGAAGACCTAGTCTGTGTCTTTATGAGATGTGATTAAAAACACAATTCATGCTTCTACCAAGTGCCATCCAACAGAAATTCAGGCTTGTAAAAATATTATGGTACCTCCTCATTCATGTTATTCACTGGACTTGATATCATGTGACTACTACCACTTCCTCCAAGTCAAAATAACCATGAAAGGTAAATATTTTCATTGATTCAGGACTCTGAAACAGTCACGTTAGTGTAACTAAAGACACTCATGAAAGACAACTTTCACCATTACCATAGAAAGTAGCAAGAAAAATGAGGTGTGTTTAAAGCAGGGGAGTTATTTTGAGGAGGCTAAATGCCATTGTATCTTTTGCAGTAATTTTTAAAAAATTTAAGCATTCACCATATATTTTGATCATATCTCTGTATAGGTTAACTGTCTCAGGTATTTTTTAAATAATATGAAGTTGAGGTTGGGGATTTAGCTCAAGTGGTAGAGCACTTGCCTAGAATGTGCAAGGCCCTGAGTTTGATCCCCAGCAACCCCCAAATAAATAAATAAATAAATACATAAATACATAAATAAATATAAATAAGTATAAAGTAATGTGAAGTTGGCTAGCATACTCACTGACAATAATACATAAAAATGTTAATAAATTTGAAAATAATAAAATAAAAAAATTGTGCTTGCAAAGACACAAATATATCTTTAGATAAAAAGACAGAAGGCAACCTATGCAATGAGAAAATACTTCAACAATGCATGAAAATGGAGAGACTTTAATCTTGGGTATATAGAGAACTACTATACTTTCATAGAAAAATACAGTACACTTAAGGAAAAGCATAAATTCTTGACAGGTTACTCATAAAATGTAAATTCTTTATGACACAGTAGTACTCCATTGTGTGTAAATACCACATTTTCTCTATTCTTTCATCTGTTGATGGACATATAGGCTGCTTCCAAGATTTAGCTGTTATAAATTGTGCTGCTGTGTTGATGTGTCATGTACATGTACCAAGTCCACACAGGAAGGTAAACATGATGTACCCCACATGTGTATTAATAAACTGAAACTTTAAGAAAGGAAATATTAATGACAAAATATAGAAAAATAATTTAACATGGAGTTAAGGAATATGGATTACAAACACAATTCAATACTGTTTCCCAAATAATAGACGAGCTAAAACGTAAAAATTATGGTAAGTATAAGAGTCAAAATGGAGCAAAGAAATTGCTCATAAGAGGCTGATGGAAGTTCAAATTAATACAACTACTTTGGGAAAATTTTCACAGTATCTCATATATTTAAATAAACTAACACAATTAGTCTGTAATTTTCAATTCTTAGTATATACCCTCTGGTAATGTTTCTGTGTTCAGGGATAATTGAACAATTTTCATAGCAGCTTTATTTAAAATGGTGCTAAGCTGGAAAAAAATAAATATCGGAAAAGAATAGAAAGAAAAATGTGTGTATGTATGGTACGCACACACACATACATATATATGATGTGCTTACAATATGGAATAATACCACACAGCAGTAAAAATTAATGGGTGGAATTTTAAAATAATCTTTTGTTAAAGAAGTTTGCGGCAATTCTATATCCATATAGAGAGAGTTAGGATTTCGTTTATGTACATTTCAAATGTGTGCAAAACAAAATTAAAAATTTTAGACCTGCATCACTGTTTGATAAAACTTTAAAGAGAAACATTTCAACTATTTTTAAATAGGGCCAGTGACTTTATTAATTGTGTTAAAGCGTTCAGCGACATAAGGACTGTGGACCGTGCAAAGTTAGGGCAAAGCGAAGGCTGTTCTTGACCTCAGCAGGAAAGAACTGAGTGAAGTGTCTCAAATGAAGGGCAACGTCTGACTTGAGCAAGTTTAGGGGACTGTACTTTAGGGAATTAATACACTTTAAATTAAAATGCCCTTACGTCAATATATTTTTAAATAATGTTTATTCTGCCCTAGTAAATCCTAACATTCTCAATGTTACCTTATTTGTGGAACGTCCTCAGAATGTCACCAGGGTGCGAGACACTGTACACGTTCCTCTCATCATGGGCAAAGTAAAGGCAAAGAGTCATTGCTGTAGAATCAACTTTAAAATGCTGGTCCTCTTTGGGGCAGACTGGACTGCGATTCTTATTACGAGGAAAGAAGTTAGAAACAAAAGGAGCCGAAAGTGAAAGAATTAAACAGAAGAAGTTTTCTATAAAATACAAAATCATATAAACTCAAGTTTTTCTTTCATTCTTTTTTCTTCCAACAGCTCCCTATTGTGAAAATTGTGTTTTATTTCTCTTTCAGTGGTTACCCCTAACATGCTAACTGGCATACAGTTTCCTAGTATTGATCTGTAGAACAACATTTCCTTTAGACTTTTTCTCTGGCTTTTGGATCCTTCTCATCTGTAATTTAAAAATTATCTGTAATTTAATTGCATATTCTCATTCTAAAATCGATTTTTCCAATCAATATTTATTTGAGAAGAATATATTAGTAATTTCCCTCCCTTAGTGGTTATATGAGAGAAGTTCTCTGTGTGGTGAATTCCCTTGGCCCTTCTAGATTTGAAATTTTCTTCTCTCATTCTTTAATGATTTATGATGGGATTGAAAATTCCTGGTTCAGCATATTGTAGCTGTTGCTCCTTTAGATTTCTGCATTCAACGTTACTCTTAAATCTGCAGGCAGTGAGTCTCTGTCCTTTGGAGCTGACCTGTTTTATTGTTCTCTGGGAATAATAGGGAGCATTTTGGCTATTATTTTTTCAATCGTTAGCTCCATACATTTTCTCTCCTCTCTTCCCCACATTCCTATTTAAAAATCAAAACTATTAGACTCTTGTTTTCCATGCATCGGTTTTTCTCTTGTGCCTCTCATCTCTATCCTTTGTGCTGAAGGTTTTGCAACATTTATTCAGCCCAGTATTGTAGTTTACAGTTGTTAACTTCTCTTGAGATTTTAAACTAACTCTATGTAGCTTTCTGACAATGTCTTTTATCAATCCCAACATTTGGTAATGGAAAGCAACTTGCTATGTGTCAAAACTGCTGTCTTAAATCCAGCATCATCGCCTCCTCTCCCCCAACTTCCTGCTTTCTCTTAACTGGGTATAAAGGCATAACTGGGTTTGAACAGAGAAAAAGAATAAACACACACACACACAAAAGGCACTTGGATTTTCAAATATGATATGTTGTGATACATCCAATATGTTGCAAACTTATTGGATTACTGCAGCAATATACGACAAATGACTGTCACCTACAGTAACACTAATATAAAACTTATTTATATCAATATGTTTATTGATTAATATAATGTTCACTGAACACCTACACACAAATTACTATCAAATTCTTTTAGAAGGAAGGAACTAAAGAGATTATGAAAGGGAAATAAGACACATCAAAAACTCAAAACCAGTCTCTTAAACATACAGTTAGAAAATACACACATCTATATGAAAAACTCCCAGTGACTAATCTATAGAGTCTGCCAAAAATGTATACACATTTCAGGAAAAGAAAAACTAGTGTAAATATTTCAATACTAAATTTATTGAGACATCATGAGATTAATACAAGGAACCTATGTGCCCCTACAATTACAAGAGGTGCTCAAAGTGGTGGCCATTAACTTCCAGACATTTATTATTTTTCTTTTCTTGAAATGCCTATGCATTTTTGGCAGACTCTGGACATAACTAAATTTTATTAATAGTTAATTTATGTGAAATTTCAGCTATATCACTATCATATAATTAATAAAATGTAGAAAAACTACATTTTACATAAATAATAAGAGTAAAATAAATTATACTTTCAATATCATTAGTGGTATAACAAATTACTCTCAAATTCTTCAGTTTTTGGACTCTTGGATTTTAATTATCTTGTTAACTATGTACTTTTGTATTTCTACTGGGTATTTGGAGAAACATGCCCAATTTGTGACCCTCCACTCCACACATGCGAGGTCTTTCCTCCCATGTACTTTTCTAACAGTGCTAATGCCAAGAACCTGTTCTTGGTGGCCCAGAATCCCCCTGCTGATCTCTACCATTTGGGTTGTTGCTTGTATGACTCTGGCACAGTATGATGGGTGCCATCTCCTTCAAACTTTTGGTGTCACCATCCCAGTCTTGCAAATTATCAACTACCTAATATGATAGACTATATTGATGAAGTAGAGTTATAAGAGCAACTGCTGAATAATTCTAATTTTGAGCTTCCAAATAAAATGACCTTGTTTTTGACAGTTCGAGAATAAGATTAATAATCGCAGGCACTAATGTAGTCTTGCCATTTTTTCCATGCAATAAAAGAGATATTGTCTTTGTTACTTTTCTTGTTGCTGAGACAAAATACTCAACACCCAAAGTTAAAGGAGGACAGGTTTATGTAGCTCAGAGTTTGAAAGGGTTTCAGTTCACATTTGGCTGATCCCAAGGCAGAGTGGCATGGCAGAGGGGCACCGCGGACGAGAAAAACAGTCCATGGCATAGAATGCAGAAGGCAGGTGGCAGCAAAGATAGCAAGCAGCAACTGACCAATGGCAGCCCTCTTTCTGTCCTTTATATTCTATCCAGGCTACATGTCATCAGGGCAGATAGCACTCACACCCAGGGTGGGCCTTCTCATTGTTATCCACACTCAGAACTATGTTAAACCAGTCACTGGACTAATTTAGTGTCACACACCCTTGTTCTCAGCATCACACACTCTAGGTCAAGCCACCTCTGAAAAGCCCCATCTATGACCACATAAGGTTTGGGGAGGACCTCTAGACACAAGTCATAACAGATACTTTTGCAGTAGAACAAAACAACATTTTGTTTTGCTATTTATTTATGCCTATCTAGTATTGAATATCCCTTTTCGTCAGCAACATATTTTTAATGATACTTAACATTCACTTAGGAGCTAATAAAATAGGTTTTAATTAATCTAATCAATTTCTCTAGTCAAATTTAAAATTAATTTTTCATAGGAATTGATTAAATGTATTAAAATTATTTTTCTAGGGAAAAATTGAAATCAAAGTTAAATTATTTCTGTCTACATCAGAGTATATTAATCAACATTCAAAGAACCCCTAGGATAGGGGCATATACTTATAATTCGTTAGAAGGATTTGACTTCACAAAATGGTGGGAGCTGGTCAGGGAATCACTTCAAAGCTTCTGTCTCAGTGTCAGATGGTGGAACTTGAAGTTCGGAGGGTGTGCAGTCAAGAAAGGAAGATCCATCGATATAGCCAGGAAAGCAAGAAAAAACAGGAGCTCACAGGAATGGTATGAAGCCTGCCAGGACAACACTGAAACCCCGTGATTGGGGATGGCTGGGGACTTGCTGCCTTTCAGCTTAGTGGAGTTAGTGTCTTGCAGGACAGGGCTTGGATCACTGAACCAAGCACGCATGCCTGGTCCAGGAATTGGACAAAATAAAGATCAAGTTGGAGAAGCTGGCAGTCCAGTCTCAAGTCAAGGAAGTATCAACAGATTTGCAAGGAATGTGAACTCAAAATGGCTGCCCTTTCCCATTCGCCCGCCATAGCTTTCAGATATGGATCTTTTCTGGTCCATCGTATTAGGAAACATATGATAAAGATAATTTGTCAAGGGGTTGGTGATTTAGCTCAAGTGGTAGAGCGCTTGCCTAGCAAGCACAAAGCCTTGAGTTCGATTCCCAGCACACACACACACACACACACACACACACACACACACACACACACAAAATAAAAATAATTTGTCAAACTGTAGTTGAACTGTGCTAAATTTTGACTTTACAAAGTTGTCATGCATGGCATTCTTCATTGAACCAAGTTTTGTTAATTCCTTTAAAAAATTCGAAAGAAGTTCTGAAATACCTGTAGATGTATCCATTAAATCCAGCCACAATATCTGCCTGTAGCTACTCACATTTCAATTAGCTGGAAGGTGAGCCTGCAGATGAGAGCAACTGTCAGCATGGTTAATTTGATTTAGTAATCATATCGATTTTGGTTTTACTGAGTTGATCATCAAAATGGGTGATTTAATTATGAATATATGCAAGCTTAAAATATTTGAAGATTTAGTTTTAATTTTAATAGCATTACCTCAAATAAATAATCAGCAGGTGGTTTAAAATCAGAATTTTAAAACATAATTATGTTCTGTAATTCAAGGAAGCACATAAGACATAGGACATGAAGAATTTTATTTTCACAATAGTCTCGTAGATAAATTGTCTATTTTTTTCTGATTGTAATGTTACAATTAGTCATTATTTGTCATTTAAAAAAATTAGTGGTCATTAATAGCAGCAAAATTAGCATTTCCCAGAGTAAAATCAAGACAAGTGTTTGGATATAGATTCTTTACTATTTTAACTAAATTAGGTCTGCAGTTCTCTCAGATGCTTAAGAAGTATAGTTAACAAATTTAATGGAATTTTTTATCTTTGATATTGATGTTAAAATTAGCCCTATATTTAAACATAATTGAGAAACTAACTTGGTTTTTATGTCTTTTTTTCATTTAAAATCAAAATTAAATCTGTATAAAAAGCATTAAAAAAATAATATTGAAATCTGAAAGCAGGAATCTGAACAAGTGATATTTTTCATTCACACTTTTCCACCTATAAAGACACACAATAGTGACTTTCATGCCAATTACTTTCACATTAATTGCTGCCTTATTTTCTTTACATTTTACTACCTGTTTATGTTTCTCCAAATAACGTGGTTCAGTTTTTCCTGCTTTTTTCCCCAAAGACTCTGCCCCCACAGTTTCTATTACTTTTCTTTCTTTGATACTATCAGTATGTGCCTATATTTTGAATATCCCAAATACATGCTGCACTTTTACCTATTAAAACAAAACAAATCCCCCTTGACCTTCCACTCTATTCTAGCTTCAACCCTTTTTCTCTCTTCCCTTTCATCGAAACTAACCCTTCAGTTTCTCACCGTCCAATCACTTTTATAAACTTGTGGTAACATAAATATAACACAAAATGCACTATCTTTGTCTTTTTAAAATGTACCGTTCAGTGGCATTAATTACCTCCACATTGTTATGCAGCCATTGTTACACATGCCTAGGACTTTTCAGTCATCCTGAACTGAAACAGTGCCCTTCCAGTAACAACTCCCAATTCCCTCACTTCCCTGAAACACCTAAACTACCACCATTCTACTTTCTCCATGAATTTGATTGCCCTATGTAACTCATACATGTGTGATCATTTAATATTTGTTTTTTTGTACTTTAGATCACTTATAATGATGTCTTCTGTATTCATTCATGTTGATTCATGTGTTAGAATTTCACTTCGTTTTAGGCTGAATAATATTCCAATGGAAAAATATAAAATGATTTGTTTATCTGTTTATTCACTAATGGAAACTTGAGTTCCTTCCATCTATTTACTGTTGTAAATAAACCTCCTCTCAACAAGGGGATACCAATATCTCTTGCACACCGTTATTTCAACTATTTTGGATATATAACTAGAAATGTAATCATTGTGGTTTTGTGCTTAACTTCTTGAGGAGCCATCCTTCAGTTTTCCGGTGTCTGCCATATTTTATGACACAATTCTGTGATATTTCTCTATGATTTACATCTGATATATTTTCTTTGAATTTAAATTTTGTGTAATAAAATCTGCTAGTTTGTAGCTATCATGTCACCTGTCACTTTTAACATCAACATTTTATTTTTCCCCAATAATTGCACTTCCAATGCAATGTTAGAAAATGAATTTCATGGAATCATTTCTGAATAATATTTGCCTGCATATATGCCACTATTTTGTTCAGAAATATGTTAATTCTATATGATTCTATACAAGGCAGAATTATGTAATTTTATTCAAACTGCATGTTACTGTGAAAGGTAATATTCCATAGTGTAAGGCCAGGTGGACAGAACTCATCTTATTAGTTCCTTTGTCCTGGGATCCTAGAAGAGTGTGTGCTTCGAAGAGGTTGCTCAATAAATATTGAATAAAATTCAGCTAATTCTACACTTTTATATTTCAGTATTTATGGGTTAACTATGGGTACATGAACATCAAACTAGAATATTTTGGATGAAGTTAGTCATAATATTTCCAGTAGCTTTTTTTCCCTCTGGGATATGAAAGAAAAGATTAATGCTTCCCAAAATGTGGCATGTGTCAAATTATCTTCAATGGTAGAGATCTTAACAAGATCCCTAGTGATATTTCACCCTGTTATCATGAAAGTAGTTAGAAAAAAAATGTCAGCATTCATTTGTTATTCTTCAGGGAAGATATTTTGTGTGGTCACCATTATAGTTAAAGGCGAGTTACATCTAGAAATATGTACTATCACCATCTGGATGTGGATGATAAAATATTGTCTTATGAATCAAACAGTCATCCCGAAGTAATAAATATTTAAGTGTCTCTAGATTTTTTTTATTAACCATAAATGAAGGGCAAGATTAAGAATATTTTAAGTAATGGTTTTGGAAAGACAGTTAACCTTGATATAAAGTGCTATGGTTTATGTACAAAATGCCCTCTGAAAACCTAGTGTGTTTAGAACTGGGGTCTTTGGAAGATGATTCGATCATGGGGCTGCAAGAGCTGACTTGCTTTTAGGGAGTCTGGTCAGACTGGACTAGTTGGGGCACTTGGGGGCTGACCTACAAGGGTGTATCTCCCTCCCTGGCTCCTCCTTTCTCTTTCTGCTTCCTGGCTGCCATGATGTGAGCAGCTTTCCTCCAAGTCAGGCTCTTCCACCATACTCTTTCTGCATGCAAACATTTCCTCCTGCCCCCTCCATGCCCCGCTGTCATCCTGTTTCTGCCTTGGAGCCTGCTAACCATGGACTGAGGCCATGAGACAAAATCAAGCTGTCCTCCTTCATGCTGGGGTTTTGGGTGTTATGGCCCATTGACAGGAAAGTGGGTACAACTTAGGGTAATCTTTCAAGCACAGTGGACAGTAGACAGGTTACTGTTTTTATGCATTCAAAAGAAATAGAGCTTGGTTATCTTTCTGGAAAGTTTCACATGTCATTGTGCAATATTTAAAAATCATTGGTTCCCAAGGCTTGTGGTCAATTAAATAGAATTATATTCATTTGTAAGAAAAATATTAGTCTTTCTAGTACAGCAATATAGTATACCTGATATTAGAAAGCCTCCTCCTAATACACACCATCTGTAAATTTTGATACATAGCAAAGAAATATAGCCATATGCACAATGAGATATGTATAAGAATACTTGCAGTGGGATTGTTCATAACAGCGCAAAATTGGAAGCAACCAGATTTTCTATCAACAAGAGAATGGAGATGCAATATATGGTAACAATCACATCAAAGAATATCATGCAACCATGCAAATAATAAAACCATGCTACATATATGTAAATAAATGAATCAAAAATAAAATACAGGAAAATTAGAGCAAGTTACAGAATATATCACATAGCTTTAACTATTAAGACATGCAAAATTATGTGCAAAATTATATATGTACATTTGTATATATTTGTGTGTATGTAGGAATACATGTGTTTATATATATCTATATATGAGAATAAATGTGTCTATAATATATATGTATAAGTCAATCAATAATTTGAGATGTGAATATCAAATTCAGATTAGTTCAAGTTTTAAATTAGTAAAATTAGTTCTTACCTTGAGTTGAGGATTAAGAAAATGCTACTAAGGAGAAATATCAGATAGACTTAGATTAAATTTGTAATACCATAATTTTTGAATTTTTTATTTATTGTTTTATTTTATATTTCCAAAAATTTCTTGAATAGTTCATAATACTTTTAAATAAAATTCATTAAAATCATGAATACAATTTCTGACTGTTCAAAAATGTTTTTTCTGCCTTATGTATAGTCATAAAGAAAAAATATTGTGCTCCAGTCTTTGATTTCACTGGTCAAAGAAGAGCAAGATTTTAGTATTTGGCCTCAAGCAGACTGAAGACAATTTCACCCATAACTAACATTTAGATGCAAACTCCCGAGTGTAATTTAGAGGATTCTCTTTTTTTTAGCCCCTACCTGACTTTTCAAATCTTCCTGCCATTTTCCTCATGTATTCAACATTAGCCAAATTATCATTGTCCTCAAATCACAAATGCATAAGTTTGATTTATGAGTTTGATTTTATACAAGATATTCTGTCGTGTTGAGAAGTCTTTTTCTCTTTGCCTAAGAGAACCCTACATAATTCAAATACTGATATCCTTTGGGGGTAATAATTTTATTCCTGAAACTCCCAAGTTTCATTGGTATTTCCTCTGATTTCAACTGCTCTCAGTTAGTGTCCCTGTCCCAGAGTTTATATGCTACCCTACCCCCGCCCCTACTATTGTCTGACTCCCCAGCTAAAACATAAACACTGAGACAGCAGTAGGGCTGCATCAGATCCCCAGTACTGGGAATGCGAGTACCTGTGATCCTGGTAAAAAATCCTTCCAAATGGTTCTTGTGCTACGATGATCTGACACTGGGTCTACTATATCCAAATATTTTTATGGCTAGAAGATATCTTCCTCTGAAGAAATACATAATTTTCTGCTTCATATACTTCTGGAGAATACTTTCAGTATTCTGCAAAATATGGGTATATTCTTCTTATTTAAAATAAACTATCAATTTTTGTACCAAAAGGTAACAGATTTGCATCATCACGTGGTGTTAGGGTCAAACCAGAGATAAGCTTTACAGAATTTAATTTCTGTCGTATCTGAAAGGCAGGTAGGAGATTACTTTTCTGGTTTGTAATCACTTACTTAAAATCGCTCTGTTTAAAAATAATACATCTCGGTCTTTTTTGGATTTAAGGTGATAAGTGTGATTGCACTTGAAACCCATCAGTAGTCAAAGGCAGAACTGTTTGAGTCCATAAAACTAGAAGTGAAATTAGAAGTAACTTTTAAAAAAAAAAATTCTAAACCACTGATGAGATATCTTACAAAATTAAAAACCAAGCCCAAAGAAATATCTTAAGAAAAGGTAAGTGTTCCTTTGGGATTCCTACTAATTTCATAGGGAAAGAAAACTAAGAACATTACACACTCCAGAAAATAAGTTAGATAATGGCAAAGGTCACTATATTTTCTGTGCATAGTTTGTGCAATCGAATGCATAAGATAATTAAAGATTTTATAAAATGTTACCACATTACCAAGAAATCTGTAGCGTAGAAGCAGTTAAAAAAAATCTTGTAAAATCATATTAAAAATTTGATACCACCACTGTCTACCCATGGACATGTCATTCTTTTTTTTTTTTGGTGCTGGGGATCGAACTCAGGGCCTTGTGCTTGCAAGGCAAGCACTCTAACTGCTGAGCTAAATTCCCAGCCCCTGGACATGTCATTCTTGTTATAGCCTTAGAAACAATACTACTTATTTGTTAATCTCTTGTTTTCTTATAATGGTGGATTCATACTGAATCATATTTAAGCTTTAAAAAAAGCCAAAGAGAGAACACCACAGTAACTATGTTACTAATTAAATACTATATCTTATATTAGTAAAATAACTTGTGGTTATCTCTAAATTTATTTGAGAAAAATGAGGCTTAGAGATCTTAACGTCCCAGAGCATCTTGGCCTCATTGAAGGCGAGCTGAGAGTTGATCTCTCCTGTCTTGTATTCCAGAGCTCACCATCTTTCCTTCATACTGCTGTGTCCACCTAGTAGATACTCACAGGAAAGAGAGATGGGCATGATATTTCCCTCCAGACATCTGACTTACCCTTATTTTGGACCTGACTTTTCTCCCCCTCTTTATGCGTGGTGTTTGTATTTCACTTTTCACTTTGTCAACATCTCCTTCTGGTCCAAGATGACATTTCTTCAAATTTTCAGCCACAGAGGCAGTAATTGCTTTCATGTTTTCAGAAGATCACTTCTCATTCCAAGGCGGATTGACCTATAGCCTAGCCCGGCACTGAAGACTGAACAGCGGGTGTTTGGTGCCATAGAATTTCTCTGCTCACAAATCTCACTCTCTTGCCTCTTAACCCAAACCTTGAATCTTTTTTTGATGCATTGTTTGAACATGATCCATTCCTATTAACTCTCAACTCAAATGGAATGATATATAAAAATTTTACTTGTAACAATGATTTGAGACTTCAAATTCAGAATACTGTTTTCTTTCCCATGTAATCTATCACCTGCCTTGAGTTTTAAGAAGAGAGGTGATGAATTACACTAAAATATGCTCGGTTAATCTTGTCTGAAAAGGGGCATAATCAACTGAGTAAATGAGAGGAATTTGTTTTCCCTCTCTTGTGGTACATACAACAAGCGCCGTTAGAGACAGAAGCCCTCTAAGAAAGAGAACTACATGAAAATTAAATATAAGAATATTTCTTCCTCCTGTAAGACAGTGGAGAAAATGTATAATGGATATTTTTTCCTAATAAAATGATATCCTCCTTCAGTTTTTTAAGGACTGGGAATACTTCTTGCTTTTAGTTCTAGAGTGGCTGGACCACAAAGGTGTATCTCACATTGCATAGTGCAGTTCTTAGGTGTGGTGTGGACATCCAAAATGCAGAAGAGTGAACTGCTGGCAGGCGCCGAGAATGACATAGGACAGCCTTACTTTGCAAGAGGAGAGGAGGAACAAAAGGACAGAGACTGATTTACCTACACCAAGAACAATATGGTAGCAGAATCCCATATTGCACATCACACATGAGGAGATACTCTGAAGACGTGAGGGAATTTCATGTTGGGGAGAAAGAATGTTCTCATGACTAAAAGGCATTCTTTATTCCTGTTTTTATACCAGCTGATGATTATACATCCTGTTTTACTACTTTAGCCAGGTAAATTCAGAGAGAGAAGTAGAGAGAGAGAGAGAGAGAGAGAGAGAGAGAGAAAGGGGCCTTGAAAATCATTCCTTACTCTAAGTGGGTCTCTTTAATTGCAACAGAGACCTACCCAAATGCTAGTAGGCTTATAGGTGATCATAATGCATTTATCCGGAATTATTTTAATAGAGATCAAAATTTTAACTATAAATCATGGAGTGGAAAAAGTCTGATCTTGATGGATATTAATCTGATTCATTTTTTATAGCTCAGGAGGAAAAATAGCCTAAAAATCCCTTAGAGTTAAGTGAATAAACACAATTGGATTTTAATGTAAATTCCTTAAAATGTAAGTGGCACAAGAGTATGAATTCTTATCTGATTTGCTAACTGATATGTTTCTCTGTGCCTAGAGTAGTGCTAGGCCCATATTACATGTCCAGTAAATACTTCTTCAGCTCATTCGTGAATTTTTACCCATCTGGTTATTTTTACCTAATAGCATGCATCATAATTGATATCAATTCTGTTAGAATTAAGGCGTTAATAACAATGTCTTAGACACATTTATTCTAATAAGTTTGATAGCCTAGACAAAATGGATAAGTACCTTCTACAATCCTACAAATTTCCAAACTCAATACAAGAAGTGCTAATTTAGAAACCTCCCATATTTGGTTTAAAAACTTCCTATAGTTAAAAATCTTACACTGAGAAAATTTCAAACCCTGATAATATTACTAGTAAATTCTTTCAGAATATTCAAACCCTGATATTATTACTAGTAGATTCTTTCATTTAAAAAAGGAAAAAATGTTATACCAATTTTAACTGTTTTCAGAGAATAAAGGAGTACACCCCAACTGGTTTCATGAGCCTACCATAATCTTGACATTAAACAGCGATGAGAATGAAGAAATCTGACAATCAACATCTGTCAGGAACACCAACCTAAAAATTATAAATGTAAAATTGGCAGACTGCATCCAGGAATATAGAAGAAAAGAATCATTCTCCGAAGTAAACAAATGTATTCCAGGAGTAAAATTTAATTCAGCATTTGATATTTAGTAACATAATGATTAACATGAGCAGAATAAAATATACAATAAACAAGCATTTCAATAGCTGGAGAAAATATATTTAATAAAAATTAATGCATATTTCAGTCACTTCCCTGCTGCTGGGACAAAATATCCAACATCTACAACTTCAAAGAGGGGAATTTTATCTGACTATTTTCCCGTGGGTTCAGTCCCAAGCTGGCTGGTCCGAGCAGAAACAGGGTGGCGGAGGACAGCCGTGCATCCATCCCATGGCAGCTGGGAAACAGAGAGAAGGGAGGAGACAAGGGCTAGAATACACCCTGCAGGCAGTGCCTTAATAACCCGCCTCTTCCAGTCAAGCCCCACCTCTGAAGACATGAGATTTGAGGGGACATTTTAGATCTAAATCATAACCAAGCTCATTGCAGTTTTTGAAAAGAAACAACTTGTGCATGGAAGTGTACTTTATTTTCTTAAAATACCAAGAGTTAACTTTCTATTTAGTGATGAAATACACACTGTTTTCTCCACTAAATGCAAGAATAAGCAATAATGTCTACAAAATATTTTTTTTTCAAAATTTTACAGGCAACCTGAAGTATTCCAACATAGTAATAAAAAGAAATAAAAGATATGTAAATTTAAAAGGAGCTAAAATTTAAATGTCTTTAGATTGTATGGTTATATATTTTGAAAATTCAAAGGAACCTATAAACCAATAGAAATAATGTTAATCTTTCAGTATTACTAGATATAATGTAAAAATAAATAAATGTGTATATATCTATATATAATTCTAACATAATGTTTAAAGCTGATAACCAATATCCAGGTATAAATCTAAATGAAATCTATAGGACTTCTTTATTAAAACAGTGAAATACTGCTGATAGAAATTTCAGTGGTTCTAAATACATGTACAAATACTGCCTTACTTTTCTATAGTCAATAGTTTGCAAGAGAGCAGATTTAAAACAGCACAAGTCCAAGTTGCAACATTCTAACACACAAGCCAAATGCAGAAAGAGTGCAGAACATCTGCCTA
>PVJO010009415.1:0-69714 GCA_004026905.1 Hystrix cristata
ATTGGACCTTAGAATAAGGATGCTCAGAGGAGAGGAAAACTTCTGTTGCTAGTGAAATGGGGCATCCACGAATGGTTTCTTTACTAGGGTTAGAATTCTGATTTTAAACAAATCCTGGCAAGCAGATTTCCTCCAGCTCACTGGCATCTCAAAAGCCACAGTCAGGCTCGTGGAAGAAAAGAATTCTTGAAGACTATGGGAGCCACTCAGATAAGAGTTAAATAGTGGCAAATCCATTCTTGGGGCTACTGAGTACTGAGAAAGTAGGCTGTTTACTATAATGTATGACCACTGAATGTGATAATTACAGAATTGTCCATGTTCTTGCCCTTGGATGCAGTAAATGAATTTCTGAGACAGTAGCATAAGGAGATACAGAAAAAGCCTGTATCAGTTGTTTTTTGCTGTGTAATAAACCGATTTGAAATAAAGTGGTCTGAAACAATAGTAATTTATTTCACTCATAATTCTGTGGGTCACTAGACATTTCTCCTCTTTGGAGGTAGTTCTGCCAATTTCAGCAAATCTTGCTCAAATCTCTGGGTTGGGTTGGTGAGTTGGCTGCCGGGTGACCTGAGGGAGCTTCACTCACATAATGGTGGTTGGCAGATTGCAGGAAGGATGGGAGCAACTGGCTGTGCGGCTCACCATCCAGCAGGTGAAGCAATGCTTGTCCATATGGTGATGAGTCTTGGGTTGGCAGGGGAGCAAATCTCAGGGTGCAAGCACTTGCTCACCTTGAAATTACTAATATCTTATACACCACCTAAAATCATGTGGCTGAGCTTATAATCAAATGGGAAGAGCACAGGGACTTACATGGCAAAAGGGCAGAGACACAATAAGGACAATAACTGCTGGCTATTTTTACAGTCAATCTACCACTAAACATATGCAAGAGGATGTTCCTTCAGTGGTATTTATACTGTAGCAATATATAAATGTAATTCGAATGTCCAACAAAAACAGTAAAAATTATGACACACCAGAAAGGCTACTAGGAAGTTATCTTGCAGTAAAATTAAAAATGTTTTCAATATGCTGTTAAATGAAAAAAGATGCACGATGTACCCTGTGATAAACAACTATAAACAATTCAAGTTAAAAATATGAGAAGGAATATATGGAAAAATTAATAATTGCATTGAGGGATATTATGGATCAGTCTTCCTTCATTACTCAAAAAATCTGAAATAATATATGTATATCAATAAAGTTTATTTAAAATTTTATTCAAAATCAACTTTCCATGAAGAAATAAATTCTTGTATCCCCGGATTATTAACATGTCATATTTTAGACAACTCAGAAAATGTGTTTCGGCAACATTTTCTCTTGGTATAAAGCAAAATCTTACAATTTCTTTTTGTGAAAGAATAATATAAGACTGGACGAGCAAGAAGTAATTTAAATATGTTCAGGGACCATTTTCATCTTCAGAATTAAGGATTATTTTAATTTTACATCATTGCCTTTTCTCTTTTACTTTCCTTTTTAGTTTTATCATTTTTGGATTCCCTATTTTTAATTTTCATGCAGAGATTTCTTTAATTGATCATTATAATTAAGCATAAAGTCACAAATTACAAAGTCATAATTTGCTGAATCCTGGAGTTCTAAATTATTCATTTTACTTACTGTTTTTAGATTAGCTTATCCTAAAATTTCCATCTTATTGTTGTTGCTTTTTATTTTGCACAAATAAGGCAGAGAAAAAAGGAAGGACATTATAAAATAGATCTTAAAGTTTGTCGATTTTAAAGTTTATGTTTTCTGATACACTTGTATCCTTACTGGATGTCGATTTTCTCCCAGAAGCTCTTGATGCTATTTTCTATAAACCTTGACATACCCAGCATATTCCAGCAAATCCTCATTGTTTCTTCTCGGACCTTAGCTTCTTAACTACAACCATTTATTGATATACTACTATTTTCAGTGAGGTAGGAAATCAATAAATTAAAGATTGGTTCAGCATGTTGGCACCCCCCCAATCATTCTGGGACTCATTTACTCCTTGGGTGGAAAGGGAGGCCAGGTGGCAGCCTCACACAGCAGTAATGGGCTTCCCTGTCAGACATGTCTAGATGCTACCTCTCATACTAATTGCTGAGTTTCAAACTGTCTTAAATGAGAAAAATTGAGTGTGGATTTTAACTTTCTATGTACCAACATTACCAGTTACTGTAAAACATTATTTTCAGTACATCCTATTTTATATTACCCTACCAGACTCAGATCCAGTTCTAGGAGGATTCTTCAGGGAAATAATTTGTTCTTTTTATAAAACAAGCCCCCTGCCATGGCCTGACGTAGTTTGTGTGGTTTATTTTTTATTTTTTATTTGCAGGGCACACATTTCCATAAGCTCCCTTCTCCAGTCCTATTTGTATAACTATGTAGGTGGGATGTATTAGCACCACATTGGATTTCATCAGTCTTATCTCCTGGAATTGGCACAGTCTGTTTACTCCGATATTGTGCTGCTCATTTCTACTAGCTCTTCGCCAGCTCTCATTCCTCAAAGGTCTGTTCAGGGATCGGAGCTGTTTACTCTTTAGATCTTCCCTTTAGTATCACGGCCGTTGCAGAGAACTCTCCCCTCGACTGAGAGCTTTACAATTCAAAACCTCATTATGTTTTATAGAACCACATTTGGAACAGCTAGCCCCAACTGTTTGAAATTGCCTTTATTTTTACTTAAGAGTGTGCAGATATCTGATCAGAAACATTTCGTGGGGATGAAAAAGAACAGATTAGCCATAGGAAGTGAGGATCTGAAGCCACGTTAGAACAGTATTCAGTCATCAGATTTTATATGTTGAAAGGTTTAGGGAAGATATTGTGGGAACACATTGAACTCTAATCATGCCACTGATTTACAGTCCTGGAAAATATGGTTAGAGCGAATTCTGTTTAAAAAAGAAAAAGTCAAAATAATAGGAACTCTACTGATGGTCAATGGGGATATACACACTTTGATACACCACTGGTGGGGAGGTAAGCCTTTTGAAAGACGATTTTATAACACATAGAAAGTCTTAATAATTGCTGAATCCCAATGACTCAGCCAAACAAGTTACAAGATTTTACTCTAAGGAACTACACTAATCTGTATATAAGCAAAGATAAAAGGAAGTTCAGCATACATTGGCTATTGACGACAAATGTCAGAAATGAGTATCCAACAACGGGGGATGGCTAATTAACTAGGTACATCCATTGTGTGGCACATTAGGTATCTTTTGAAAATTATGCCTTAAGGAATATTTAATAATAAAGAAAATGCTTTTGGCATATTAAGTGAAAAAGGCTGTTTATAAAATAGTATGCACATTATAATGCTATTTTGGGGAGAATAAACCAAAATGTATTTATGCTTAAAAAACAGATTGGAAATATTTGCACCAAAATAATCAGATTGGAACTACATATACCAAAATAATCAGAAATGTGTGCCTCTGGTCAAAGGCTTACGAACGATGTAAATTTTCTTCTTTGAACTTTATTTTCTAGATTTTTCTGTGATAAACATGTATTCTATTTGCAATTGGGAAAGATATTATTTTAGAAAATGATGGGAATCAGGAGGATAAACATCAGTCACACACTGTACATAGAATATACATATGTATATTTATATGTATCACAAAAATTCCCATTAACAAAGGGGTGTTGACATTTGCAAAGGAGCTCATGCAGCCTGCTAAAATGTGATGCGTATGTGTACGTGTAGAACCAGTGGTCTGAAAACTCAATGATCTTTATGTAAAAAGACATAAACAGAATTAATAACCCATATAACTTTCTCTTTGCACAGATAGATTTAAACATTTTTGAAAAGCAGAATTTGGGGGTTGATAAAATAAACAGGGTAATAAAACACAGAACCTTAGGCCTGTGGAGCCTGGCCTGTTCTGTCTCTCCTTGGGAAGACCTGTCAGGATTTTGGGGTGTGCCTGTGTGTATCTGCTCTGTGGGGACAGAGGATGCCCTTAGGGATGTGAGCTGGGAGAAATTTTCGCATCCCCCCAGTGTTTGCAAGCTCATTTGTACGGCCCTGTGGAGAGTGAGCCAGAGACTCGGACAAATGCTGTCCCATTTTAACACATAAAATAAAAAGATAAAATAATTGTATAAGTAACTAGAAACTTCCTGTTTTAGTTCTGTAAGAAGGGACCATCAACCCAGATAAGTGAGCATGTCCACATTTCCCTCTTGTCAGCTCTGCTATCCCAGGACACACTGGGTGACTTTCCTAAGAGGTCAAACAGGGTAAAATACTCTCCCCTACCCCCAACGTAGCCCTTATTTCACTGGTAAACCTATTATCATTGAACGGTGGGCTGCACATGCTACTTGCCTGGCTGCTTTGTGAGCCGTGGCATTAGGCCCGCTGGTGCTCCTAAATACCTATTTCCAAATCTGGTTCATTTACAGGAATTGGGATTAAGCTTCTTATAGGTAAAGCCAAGAGGCCCTGGGTTAATATGGAGAAGCTGTAGCTATCTCCTCAGCTGAGTCTTTGACATCACAACCTTGCTCGGTGGTCAATGGCGAGATGCCTTTGTGTACTGGGCAACTGGAATTTTCTGGGGACAAGTTCTCTCTTCATTGTGCATACTCAGAACTTCAATAGCCAACTCACTTCATCTCAGAAAGCCATGTCTCTCTCAGTGACATATTGGAGCTGATTTATACAGGTATTTACTTGAAATCATTTACCTGATGTTTTAAATTTTACCTGCTTATTCTAAGTAATTCTGCTTTACTTAATTAAAATAACATCAAGAATTACACTAATTTGACCAAGGGTAGGTGAATTGAGTCAGCCTATCCTTTATTGATTTTCTTTGTACACACACATTATCTTAGTTTCTTTTTTCATTGCTGAAACAAAATACCTGACACCCAAAGTTGAGGGAGGAAAGGTTTATTTGGCTCACAGTTTGTAGAGGTTTCAGTCCATCATTGGCTGGATCCAAGGCAGGGTGACAAGGCAGACAGGCAGAAGGCAGCAAGGTAAGCAAGGGCCTAAGCAGCTTCTTTCTGCTCCTTATATCTTATCCAGGCTACCTGCCCTTAGGGTGGGTAGCACTCCAACCCTTAATCCTAGCACCTTTAATTCTAGCATCATATCCTTGGTCCCAGCAGAACTCTGCCAGACTGATCAATGGACTAATTTAGTAATCACACACTCTAGATCCAGCCCCACCTATGACTGCATGAGGCTTTGGGGGGACATCTGCAAACAAACTATAACACACACCCTTCCTCATTCTTCCTATTGGTTGCATGGGTCTGGCTCTCCCTATCAAAACTACAGCTGGAAAATTTCTCCTTCCTTTTTGAAGAGGTATCCACAAGTGCCAGACTTCAAAACAGGGGTTCACATCTATCTTGAAGGAATTTTTATCGAAATAATTGTGATAGTTCAGCAATAGAGACTATGTGTATAGTGACATCATTTTAGATCGTCTCTTTAGTCACCCTGGGGGATATGATCTGAATGTGTCCTTGTGTAGGTCAACTTCCTGGTGCTGTGACAAAACACGTGAGAAAAATAACTTAAAGAGAGAGGAAAAGGTTATTTTGCCTTACAGTTTCAGGAGCTTGGATCCATGATCAGCTGGCTCCATTGCTTTTAGGCCTAAGTCCAGGCTGAAACATCACAGTGGAAGGACCTGGCAGAGGAAAGCTGCTTGTCTCCTGGGGGCCAGGAACAGAGACAGGGCAGGAGCCAGAGAAGAAGGGACCAAGATACAGTCCCTATGGTTAGGTTCTCATGACTTTATCCCTTTGACCAGGTGCCGCCCCCTAATTGTCCATTTAGCACCCTCGTGGTCCAGGTACTTCCTCAAAGGCCATCAGCCTACCTTTGGGGAACATGTTAGAGCCTAACCACACCATTCCTCCAGTACCTGGATGTTGGAATACTTACTCCCCAGTACAATAGTCTTTGGAGGTGGGAATCAGGGGGAAGTGTTTAGATTATGAGGACTGCACCCTCATGAAAGGGCCAGTGAGTGCTCTTACAGAAAGGGCTTCAGGGGTGCTCTTCTGCCATGTGGCTACTTGACCTTCTGCCTTCTGCCACATGAGGGCGGAGTATGAAAGCCCACGCAAGATGCTGCCATCTTGGCCTTGGACTTCCCAGCCTCCTGAGTGGCAAGAATACATTTCTGTTCTTTTTAAGGTACTGTAAGATCAGCACAAAACAGCCTGAGACCCTAGGGAAGGCTTCCTGCCACAACATGCTGGATGACTGTGTTTTGGTTCACATATTCTTGGTCCTGATTAGAATTTCCTATTTTTGTTCCCTCCGCCTTTTCCCCCCAGTATCTTGATGTTGTGCCTGACTCTGGAGGTGTGTTTTGGGCCCTGGAAAACTAAGGCATTTGTTCTCTATTAGTTCTTTTAAAGTACTTCCTAACTTATATGTCCTTCCCCAAGACACATAAACACTCTGAGATCTTTTTTTTTTTTTTTTTTTTAATTAATTGCTTTGTTGGCTGAGACACTGCCATTCCTCACTGCAGTCCGTCATAGCCCTATTTCTTAAAGCTCTTCTGCCCTGGCCTTGATCTCTCCCTGCTTCTCACTCACTCTTTGAGACCCACCACACTTCTGCTTTCCGCTCACACAAAACTCCTGGGCTGTTTGGTTCGCAGTTGCTCATTTCCAGTTTCTATCCTGTGTCCCTCTCTGCAGTTTAGGGTGTAGCTGGTCACTCCCTATTTCATGGACTCTACTCTGTGGGCACCCGAGACACCATTTTCCTCTCAGTTTCGTGTTCCTGACCGCTGTTGTCTGCTTCAGTTTTGTGTTCTCCTGTGAGGTCTCCTTGATCTTAGTCCTTGTCACCGTAGTCTGTACTTGTGCTGCTTCAGTATAAACATTTAATGGCTTCACGTTGCCTAGAAGTGAAGTTCAGGCTCCTCCGGCTGACCTCAGGCTGGTTCATGAGTCAGCCCAACGCACCTGGACAACACGTTTCTCTCCACGGCCCTGTAACTATGCTGCGTTTAATTCAGTCCGTCTCCTGGTAGGTAGGCCAGCGTTCTTGAGAGTATCTGCTTCTGCATCTTCACCCGGGCCATTTTGCACAACAGGTTATGGCTTCATAAACTGGTAAATAAATGAATGAAATATCTGTTTAGTTATCTAATAAAATTCTTTTCAATCTTGCCCTGGTATTTAGTCTACCACCTCTATGAAAATGTCCCTGATCCATTTGCTGTAAGCCGGCCCTCCTCTTTCAAGCTCCTCTGTCAGTTGTTTTATTATGTTTAGTTCTATGCTACTCTCTCTCTCTATATATATATTTATTTTTACCAAGAACATGCATTGGTACATTGTATACATAATGATCATAATCAACATGGTTATTTTGTACCTGTACATGATACATCTTGGTTTTCCCCCCTCTTCCCCCCTTCCCCTCCCCTCCCTTCCATTCACCCACCCCTCCCTATTTGCAACAAGTGTAGCTACACTCCCACATGCAAGAAGGATGAAAGGGTCAGTGCAATCTTTGTAAAACTATGTAACACAGAGCTCCTGGGATATGAACTTTGTGCTTAAACAGAAAAAGGTAAACAAAAAGTTAAAAACTTGACTTTATAAATAATTTAATATTTAGTAAACTAAAATAAAAAGTAGAGTGATTTCTCTGTTTTTTTAGAGCCATAGAAATGTTCCTAGTACCCACGGAGCGATGATTGATACCTAGATCTGACAAAACAGTTGTAGGATATTAAAGTAAAACCAAATAAGGTGAAGAGATTGGGGTGTTTACCCCTGTATTAGTAGTTGGGAGTTCTCAATTTAATCTTCCACTTCAATGATGTCTGTAATCATTTGTTGTTTCTAACTCATCAATAGTTTAATATATTTGGCCTTTGGAGCTCTAAAATACTTGAAGATAGTACAGCTAGATTAAGTATTAAAGTAATATTTGGCAACTATATGATAAACATGGATATTAAAATACGTTTTCATCTTCAGGATCACTTGGTCCTGTCCAATCTGGATGTAGCTGTGGTGAATGGTGACTTTATTTCTCTCTGTTTAGTGAATGGGACAATGTTGGAACTTGATAGTGAGACACATTTTAAAATTTTTTAAATTTTATTTTTAACTGACACAAAAGTTGTATGTATTTCTGGAGTTCAGTGTGGCATTTTGATATGTTTATACATTGTGGAATGATCAAATCAGGCTACTTAATATATTTATCTCTTCAAATATTATTTCTCTGTGGTGAGAATATTTAGAATCTTCTCTTACCTATTTTGAATATAGAACATGTTGACTGAGACACATTTCTAGAAGTCTCTGGGTTTCTGTGTTTTTATTGCACATGTAATTGGGCTCTGACTTGGTCTGAAGCCACGGAAAAGCTCTTATGTCCACATATGAAGGGGGGGCAGATTCCGCCTGCAGCTGTGGATCTGGAGTGACTATAGGACGATTCTGAGAATGTGATGTTATGCAGGAATTGTTAAAAGATGGTTTTAAACCTTGGAATTCAGCTACATTTCTGATGCCCACTAATATAGAAAAACCTGCTAATGAGTAGGCCGCTTGTGTAATTTTTTTTTGTACTTAAAGTAAAATGTAAAATGTCAGGCAGCTATCCATGACTTACTCTGGGGAAAGAGAACAGCTAATGATTAGTCTTCTGTTTACAATTAAAGTCTGATTTCTTTTCCTAATTTTGGTTGACTTGCTGTTGGTCCTCCGCACTCCTAATAGGCCTTGTGGATTCTAAATAGATTCTGCTTTGACTCCCAACGACCATGCAATTAAAGGACCTCCACACGCTGGCCTTTAATTTTGTTTATGCTCATTTTCTCTGGCTCTTTATTCCGTAGTTACTTTTAGTTACCATATCAGTTCTTAATAATTTCCTACTTCTTGCTTAATGACACATCACTCCCATTTTCCGATATTGCTCTTTTTTATTTAAAAAGAAAAACAACGTGAGAAAATCAACATGCTGCCTGAACCTTGCTGGAAGTGAGCGGTATGAAAACGGGCAAAACCAAGAGAGGAAGTGGCTTAGAATGTGGGTTTGGGTACAACCCTGAATGATGGAGTGAATGACTTTCTCTGGGCCTGGCCTCTCAGGTTTGAGCGTTGACTCCAATTTTGCTCTTTTCCAAGGTAGGGGTCTGTTTTCTACAGTGGGAGAGTGTGTGTCAGCTTGACACGTGGTTTAATGACGGGTAGACAAGCACTATCCTTTCACCGTTAAGGGCATAATCTTGAGATTATTTACAAAACCTTCCACAGCAGAGCCAGAAACCTGAACCTTCCCAGGTGATGATTAGGTGAGCTAATAATGGGAGAAAATTAGAGGAGACGTCCTCTGGCAAGCAGGCTATAAAAATATATTCTAACAGTGGTCTTTAAGGGGGCATATCCCAACCCCCAAAAGAATCACTCAGTGACTACCTAAGACTTTTCCTGAAAGCATCCTATAAAGTGACTTCAGGCCTGGAAGTTTCAGGAAGATAGACCAGGTGATACCTGGCGAGGCCTTTCCAATCACACGGTGTCCGCAGCTCCATGGAGTGGTGGCCTGGACCCCAAGAGCTTCAGAGGTCTTGGAGGCTCCAGTAAGAAGCCAGGGCCTGGAGCACACAATGAAGATTGTTTCCACACAGTAAGCAGTAATCGCCATCGGGACTGGCAAAAAGTGCTGAGTTACCTTTCCTCTGCTCTGGCTTGATGATTCAGGAGGGTAGAGGGGAAAAGTCGCTGATAGGGGTTACCCCAAACCATAAATAATTGAAAGAATGTGTAACATACATTCAAATTCATTTGATTTCGTAACAGCTCCGTTTAAACAGCGCATTCGACTGTGTATGCCAGTAAGTGGAGGGGAACTGGAATTGTCAGGAGGAGTTTCTCGTGACTAACTGAATCGCCAACAGAGTTGCAGAAATGGTTTCTGGTGTAAAACAAAGAAATCAGCAAATGAAGGCAGTCACTTGGAGCTACTCCACTTCCTTCTTCCCTTCCTGATGAAGCACCTAGTGGAACGTGAAGTGGTCTGAAGAGCTGTAGGCAGAAGAAGGCTGGTGGACAACGCACAGAGCGGTGGTTGCTGTAAAAGTGGGTCCAGGCTAACTGGTGAAAAAGAAACTTCCAGGCTGGGGACCAGCACAGACTAAGGCTCAGGACCTGAGGGGGAAGGAAAACAGAGTGCAGGGAAGGCGTCTGGCCATCACTGATGGCTTCTGAGATTGAAGAGCAACACAGTTCTAAATCAAGTAAAAGGAGAAGTGAATGTGATGATGTTTTGAAGGATTAAACCAAAGACAAACAGAAAAAACCCAAAACAACATATGAAGAAAGGAGAAAACCAAAATCTGAGCCAATAATATTTTTCTCTCTTTCCCATTGTTCTCTCCTTTTCTCTGTACTCTCTATCCTATTAAGTAATTCTTCCAAGATCATTGTCCCAAGAAACGGGATAGATAAAGTGTCAAAAGAAAGAACTAGCAAGGTTTCTAAGACCTAAGACCCAGGGAGAGCTGAGAGGATTGGGAATCTAGACACGAGCTTGGCAGAACAGAGCTGGACTGCAAGAGACTCCCTGGAGCCAGGTAGTGGAGGAGGGAGAGCAGAATGTTGGAGCTGGAGGGAGGACAATGCCGGGGGTGGAAGAGGCAGGATTTCTGGCGTCCACACATGGTTGTGTGGGGATTCCTGTGCCGCAAGGAGGCACCCGAAGAGCAAAGGGCTCTTTGGCCCCTGCCAGGGCCAGGACATCAGTGCAGAGTCTGTGGGCCTAAGAGGGGAGACGGGGAGGGATGTAGAACAGACCCTTCATAGTCTCCTGTGAGGACCACATATTTTGGCACTGTGTGAGGCTCTGCGGAACTTAAACACAACCCTGGGGGAACAGGAGAATTCCAAATGGACTGATTCTGGATTTCTATCACCCTAGAAGAATGTGGTATCTATATAGAAATTGGTTATAATAAAAACAATCTATGCAAATAAATAGTAATAATCCATGAAAGGGGCTGGGTCTAGGATTTCTACACCCCTAAGCGAATGGTCACAATCTCTCACACGGAGGGACAGCCACTTGAGGCAAAGGCCATGACCCAGGCAGGGGATTGGAGGGTGGGAATGCGGGACTCTTGGAAGTAACTATGGAGTTTGGAAAAAATGGGTAGACCATGAAGAAACTGAGTTTAAAAGGTGTCCTGGGCTGCTTTTACCCCCAGTAAAAGACCCAGAAAAGGGAAAGAGCCTCCTTTCTGAGGCTTGTGTGGGTAGCAATGACCTTTACCTGAGGCCAGGTCCCTCTTTCCAATGGGGCTGTAAATGCATAAAGGAGACCCCAAGGGGTTTCTCGATCAGCCACCTCCAGGTAAGTGAGGCAAGAAATTCGCCCCGCAACCTCCTTACCCCATACTTGAGCTCTGGGCAATTGTTCCTCCTACTACCACGGAATATTTTGCTCAAGTGTATTACTATTCTGAGCTACCAAATTTGGGATAGAAACCCAGTTTCCTGGGGGCACCTGGAGGAAGGGTAAGTTTCCTATACAGGAGCACAGAGATTTACTAGAACAGCAAGTGTGGTGAGAGAATAATTTTGCATCAGTGTTTATTTCTCTCTCCATATTTCTCACCCGGGCAGTCCCTCTCCATCTGCTATAGACTCTGGTCTTAGGCTGTTGCATTTCCAATGCCTAAATCAGGGCTGAATCAATGATGAGCAAAGTCCTTAGAAGGGAAGCAGTATCCCAGAGTGACAAACACAGAGACTAAGAAGGGGAACGTTTCCCCCATGAGATCAGTAAAGGGCTCCCAGGGATGGTTAGGAAGGATGAAAAGACAGCAAAAGAAAGGATGCCTAATTTATTTGGGGAAGGGCTTTTTGGGACTCCTGAAAGAAAAGAAAGAAGAGCACCTTAATCTTTTACACATTCTCTTGGAGATGCGGTGGCGCTGGAGCAGTGCATCTTTGGGCTCTTTTTCAGCTGAGCCCAAGCTGACGATGGCAGTGTGCGCGTCTGCGTGCCTTTCGGGTCTCGTGGTATGTAGCTTTCCAGTTTCTGTTGCCAAGGATCGCATTCCCTTTGCCTTGGGAATGTCGGGACTCCCTTGCTGTTAGATGGATTAGTTCCCTTTTGTTTTTTACCACTTAGTTGCTTGATTCTAAGCAGGTTCGGAAGACAGCAGGGCTCCTCCGACCCCTTACCCTCGCTCGCCTGCTGTCGCTTTATTCAGCAGCAGCACAGTTATAGAGGGCCTCTCTGCGTACCAGGCGTTGTTTGGTGGCAGCCCCTCGTTGTCCCTGATGGGGGACAGAAGGGAAAGTGCAGTGTAGTGTGTGACAGGTGTTGCGGTGGGTATACACCGAGGGGTGAAGGGGCGTCTAATTCAGCCTCTTAGGGTCTGAGGGGCTTCCTGACTGGAGAGGCGTCTCAGCTGCTTTTTAAAATTTTTTTATTTTTAGGATGTGAATTGTGCAAGGGAATCATCAGGATATCGATCAGTTAGAGAATGAATCAATTTCTAGAATTTTCTATCAGACTTCTTGTCATTTGAAGTAATTAAATGTATTTATTGTTTAGACAATGTTAGGATTTCTGAAGCTTTTAGCTGAAAGCAATACTGACTGGTGCAATGTTTCTTTTCAGTTTTTGTTTCTAAAGCATATTGAGGAAAGATTTGAAATTCTATACTGTTTGGTCTATAATTATCATTCTTTTTTATTTGCATCGTAATTTATTTAAGGAGAAAAGAGATGGTTTCCAATTCCAGGAAAATTGGAACATACTTCTCATCCTTCCTTCCCTTTTTCCCTCCCTCCCTCCCTCTTTTGTTCCTTCCTTCCCTTTTGATTGAATTATTTAAAATAATGTCAGTAAAGTAAAAATCAGTGGGTTAAATATTACATGGCTGAACTAATTTAAATTCATTTTCTTATGACAAATGAACAGTGAGTAGTGTCCTGTACCAAACAAACAAGCACACTTCTTAATCTCAAAGTTAAAAGCTATATAACGATAAAATATTGTTTATAACTAGAACCACACAGGACAGCAGATGATCTATACAGAGCTCAGTTTCATGGTAAGACACTAATTAGGTTTAAAGATGATAAGAACTTTCACTCCAACCTAAGTAGTATTTATATTCTTAGTTTCTTCGAGGTATCTGAGTTTTAAATACTCTGAAATTTCTTCCTCACCTTTACAGACATGATACTAAAGTCTTGTTTAGTACTTTTTCTTTTAATATTCTCTCCTAGTTTTAAAAACTGTGAGTGCTATTTTAGCTTTAATTTTAATTAAGGCTAACTTTAAGGTTCATAATATTTTGGGCGTATTGGTGTCATGGTTTTCTAAATGATTTTCATGGGAGACGTAGGCTTTAAGATGTTAGCCCTTTGTCATGTATGTTGTACACATTTTCTTTTATGTGTTTATATTTTAACCTTGAAGTGATTTTTGCTTTAGAGAATTTTTATGTTGACTGATATAGTCTTTCATCATTTAATTTCTGATGTTTATAAACATTTAAAGAGGCTTCCTTCAAGACAAGGATTATAAAATTTACCCATATTTTCTTCTATTATGGTGTTTTCATAAATGACTTTTAAATCTTGGATTCATTTGGAAATTATTTTGGAGAAGAAATAAGGGGGTTGGGAGTGTAACTTGGTGGTCCACCAAGTAAAACTTATCAAATATGACTTCCTCTACTGCTTTGAAATGCTGCCTTCATCATATGCTCATTTTGATGTCTTCTTGCTTCACACAATGGCGGGCCGGCTCTGTTGGTTAGAGCACGGCACTAGTATCTCTTCACCTGGATATGTGGAGCTGCTGGTAGGTTTAACTCATCTGCTCATCTGCCCATCTGCAGATACTCCTCCATTTATGACACGATGCCATGCAGAGAAAACCACTGTGAGTTGAAAATGCACTTTATACACCCGACCTACCCGGCGCCTCAGTTTAGAAGCACAGCATAGTGCAGAGTATCAATTCCCCTCATGAGCGTGTAGCTCCCTGCGAGCTGGGACTCACTGGGGCTGCCCAGCACCACCAAACAGCACTGTAGCACGTATCACTCGCCCTGGAAAAGATTCAAATTCAAAATTCCAGCATGATTTCTACTGCATGCGGGCTGCCTTCGTCAGAGACTGGTAAACGAAACTCTCCTGAATCAAGGACTCCCTGTGCCTACCCACACCACCTTCTCACTGTAGGAGTGACCACCACTTTAAGTACATTGTAATAACCGGCAGCACTAATCCTCACACAGTCTACTGTTTTTGCTTCTTGCTTCTACCTTCTACTTCCCGGTACTAGAGACTGAACCCAAGACCTCAAACATGCCCAGCAAGGTTCTGCCACTCAGCTACACTCTGAGTCCTCTTTGTGTATTTTTATTCTTTCAGGTGGATTTAAAAAATAATTCTCACTATTCTTGGCATTTTAATTTTATCATTTTTTTCTTGTACTGATTTTTTTCAAAGAAAGAAATTATATAAGTAACAACTCTTTGCTAGAACAAATTCAAATACAGACTAGTAGAGACCAAGCCTCGGGACGCCCCCATGCGGATTACCAACACGTCCAAGTCAGAGCTCCTGTCCACCTCTCAGACTTTCTCTGCTCCTATGCACCAGTGTATGTGAACACACCTCACAGAGTATCTCCGACACACCAGTGATGTTTGCACTGGGGTTTCTCAATAGATACCTGAGAGAAGATGTTTTCTTTCACATTTCTGACTTTCAAATCATGTACTACTTCAACATTTCAGTTTTTAAAAATATGTGTACTGGTCTAACAGTACACAAATGCATATAGAATGTGATGAATGTCTACATCACAGAAGTTGTATGAGACTATGTGTGACAATAACACAAGGCATCATAATATCTCATCATAGCATTTCTCAAAGTAGTTTCTATGACACACGGACCCTGAAGTATACTCTGTAGAGAAAATAAGAGTGCCCTGGGCAAGCGGGTTTGGGAAACACTCAGCGGTACGTTTTCCTTTTGGATATTTGTAATTCAGAGCAACATATTAGAAATTCTGTTAAATCTTACAGTAAAAGTTTTACTTTGTCTAGCCAGTATTTTCCAAACTTGTTTGATCAGGGAAACTATTTTGCCTTTTGACAGGATGCTCATCGAACACCATTTGGAGTTGCCCAGTTAGATCAACCCAGCCAAGGGCTGGCCAGGGAGAGGGGGAACAAAGAACACAGAGTAACTCCCACTTCTCCGGCTCTGATAATAGATGATTGGTGGTACCTCTGACTGAGGTAAAGAACAGAGAGAGAGGACCAATTTTGGACATATTGAAGTTTGATGCCCCTGGGAGGTTCGGGTAGAGATGTTTAGTAAGTTGAGAATATTTAGGCCTGGTACTCAGGTCAAAGGTCATAGCTAAAGAACAGTGGGTCAGAAAGTTTGCTTTGGATTAAAGTGTGTTGTCTAAGAAGGCCCATTTAAAAATGCACATATATTACCTTGGAAGGGTAAGCACTAAATTATTAATATGTATCTTATTATCATATTAGCTTCCTATCATTTGAAAGCAGAGATCAGGCCCCTGAAGGAATGGAAATCAGAACTGGTGAACGGTGAGCAGAGGGTCAGCAGAGAAATGGCCTGAAGTGGTGACTGCCAACCTTGTGGTGTCTGAGGGCCCTTTTTTCTTTTTAATGCTAAACAGTTTGCCAACCACCCCACTGCCCCACACATTCTAATTTTCGTATTTTTTGATTAAGAAAATATGTCCTAGCCCAAACTACTCAGCATTAGCTTTGAAAGGAATTGGCACCAATTTAGCAGGACAATTTGCTTGCTCTTCCTGATAGTGCCTTTGATCACATGGATGTCTGTCCTCTTATTCCCCCTCTTCCAGGCCATGATGGAGTCAGGGAATGCACCTGTCAGACTCAGACAGACACTGCATTCTGTCTCTTCCTTGGGCTGCTGTCCAAAGGAACAAGAAGCTGAGGGAGAGGATGGTGGTAGTACAATTTTTGGGTCGGTTATCCGCATTCTTTTTAGCCTGGATAAGAGAAGGAGCTACGGGAAGAAGCAAAGTAGGGCTGATGGCATGCGTTCACCCCTGCCACTAACTGGGTGGCCTTAGAGAAAACTAAGCGCCTCCTCTGCTGTAGCTCTCAAAATGGGATAAAATAACTGTAGCTTTTCTCTCCTCCCAGGGTCCTCCTGCAGAACTCAGTAAGATAAATAGTTGTGAAAGGAAGTGGGAAGATTAAAAGTACTCTAAAATGTGAGATATTTTCATGGCTGCATTTTAATATGGCTACCACTAAGTATCCTGAAGGTAACAATTCCCCGGGAGGGGGTTTAATCATCTGGGCTCACTGTAGGGTGGACTCCATTTAACCTGTGTGCTCCATTTGATTGGGTTATTGTGTATAGATTGCAGGAATTTCAAGCTCTCCTCCATCTTTTTCCTTTTGATATAATTTTAATGAGATTTCCTTCATTCTTTTATTGCATGCCAGGCTACAGCTAGAATAAATATAAAGAAGTTTTTAAAGATGCAGGAAACAGGAGGTCTGGGGAGATGGGAAAATGCAGAGGGTGAGGCAGGGGATGAGGGTGGGAAGGCTGTTCTCAGATCTGCACAGTTCTCTTGATGGCTTTAGGATTCCTGGGGCCCTGACTTACGTGCCAGGCACCTGAAAGATAAGAGAAGCGACCTCACTGATGCCACTGAGAGAAATGTCTTTGTTAATTGCTTGGAGAGTGCCACATTCCTTCCAGAAAGCTCCCTCGGCAGACCCAGAAATCAGTTCTTTTCCTTGTTTTGTGCAGGGCAAGTTGACCTGGTCTGGATTCTTCCTACTCAGTGGCCTCTAAAGTGCTTCTCTAAATGGGAATTTAGAAAGAACATATATTTTCATTAGAGTAATCTAGGTAACACTTAAAAGCCATTTATCCTCAGTTGAAATAGTTATTATTTATTAATAGAGTCCCTTTTGTTGAGGACTAATAACTGTCACGAGTAGGGTGTCTTTAACCAGCAAGTTATTTTACCGTTCAGAGCGTCAATCTTCTTTTTTGAAGAGGTGTGTGTGTGTGTGTGTGTGTGTGTATACACATGAGTGCATGCATGTGTGTGTCAAGTGGGGAGTGTAGGTGATCAGAGCATTCCACCTTCAAACATGCTGTTTGTCATGAAGATCATTTTGAGCTGAAAATAACTGAGAAAGAGCAGATGCCAAAAAAATTCTCTCTGACTTCTTCCTAGTATAGACTCTTCATCACTGGAGACCATTCTAGGGAAGGTGCAGAGAGGACTCTACATAACAAGGCTTACTATAATAACCGTTATTAGTTTTCTTCATATATTCACTTTCCCACAGTTCACTGTCCTCAAAAACCTAAAGCTCTTTTCCTTTGTCTTGCCACTTCTCTACAAATTTCTTGTTCTTTTAAAAAATGTTGCTATATGAGACCCAAGTTCTAACTACACCTTTGAGTTAGTCATTATTGCGTGTCTCCCTCTGTATTCACACTGTACATATTAATATACTCAGCTTTTCTCTTGTTAATTAGTCTTTTGTCTGTTTCATTCCTGATCTCCAGCTGCAGGAACCAGGAAGAGAGAAACGGTTTTGTTTTCTTACTATCTAGGAGTAAGAGAAGTACTGGTACCTGATGCACTGTGGGACAGTACATGAGCTTATTTAATTCAAATATGATCTTGAGATTCTTTCTAAATCCATGACCATGAGATTATTTAAGCCAATGAAGACCAATAGCCTTTATTGGACCATGAGATTATTTAATCCAACAATCTAGATTGGCATTAGTTCACTCATTTAGCTTATATGACAGAGAGATGGAGTAACTTGTTAAAGTCAACAGTTTAAAGTGGCTAGGCTAGAATTTGAACCTACATTTGATTCTTCAAATTTTTCCCAATGTAAGAAAACCAAGTTTTTTTGTTTTGATTCAGAATGGTTGTTTCTGCCCATTTCTTGTTGCTGTTATAAGATACTTGAGGCTGGGTATTTTATAAAGAAAAGAGATTTATTTATCTCGTAGTTCAGAAAGCTGGCAGTCCAAGATCCAGTGGCCCCACCTGTCCTGTCTCTGGTAAGGACACCCTTGTTTGTGTTACAACATGGCACATAAACAAGGAGAGAAATGACGGCAGTCAGAAGGGGCTGAGCATGTAAGGTAGCCTCACTTTGTAAAAATCTACTCTTGCAGGACTAATTGAAGTCCCATGAAAACTGCATTAATGCTTTCCAAGGGCAGTGCCCCAGTGACCTAATCACTTTTCGCTAGGCACACCTCTTAGGTCCCATTACCTATCAACATTGCCACAGTGAGGACTAAACTTCCAGTGCACAAACCTTTGGGGGACTCACTCACAGCAAATCCGAACCATCGCGGTGGTGAAGAAGTTTCTTCTCGTGTTTGCCTCTGTAGTGGCTGCCTGGAGGTGAGTCCTCAGGAAAAGGCATCATGAGTCAGTTATTTTCAGTTTAGACAGGAAAAAATGAGAGAGCGAATCATACAGGCAAGCTCACACCCTCTCTTGTTTAGATCTGTGCCAGCCGGTCAGACATTGCTGTGCTGTAGTTCTTTTGGGAAAATCGTGAGGCCCCTGAAAGTAGGAAGGACAGATATGAAATATTCACGGAGCACAGAGGATTCTTTACAAGTGGGTTGAGCAAGTAACATAGAAAATTCTCCTAACACTTGATAAACTCTCTCAGTGTCATGCTTTTTGTGCAATAGAATATTTTTTGGGTAGAGCTTTCTGGGAACTAAGTAGGATCCCGTTTGTTAAAGCACATCATTCCGTCCCTGGGCTGAAGGCATTGTATCCTCTGGCATTTGGAAGTTAATGCCTCTGTTTAGACATCCTCCATCCATGTCTGTCTGAGAACAGCGTGGTACAGAGTGTGGCCAAAGGAACGGCAGGGTCTGCCACTGTAGAAGTCACCATGACGCAGGGGACATAATTGGCCAGGCTCGGGTGAGCCATATCAATTAGGACTGACAGTGGGGAGTGTAGAAACTATGCTTAGAGTGTCATTGTCTGTTTTTCTTATTACTTGGGGAGAACTTCAGTGATTTCTTTCAGGACAGAAATTACTTACTGTAATTTGACTTACTTTGCTCTGCCAGTTTTACTCACTATTCGCTTAGAGCATTTTACAGCTGCCAGCATGGGAACTCCATCGTCAGTTTACATCCTCTTGAGGTGTTTGAGTACAAAGAATTCCATTCCCCAAGCTCCAGGCTCTAGATCAGTGGTTCTCAGTCCTGACTGTACATTAGAATCCCCAGAGGGGCTGTTAAGAATACTGATGGCTGGGCCCCATCCCAAGAGAGTCTGATTTAATTGGTCTAAGTGGGACCCTATCATTGGTATTTTTCAACAGCTCCCTAAGTGATCCTAATGAGCAGCCAAAATTGGGAACCACCGCTCTGGATGGTCGACTCATCCTACATAACCTGTCAACTGGAGTCTCTGTGGCTTCTGGGGCTGTGTAAATACATGGTGCCTTTGTGTAAATTAGAAAAAGGTGCTTCTCTTCCTGCACATGTTAGAAAAATGTGGAACTTCTTCTAGATTGGCAGTTAGATTGGCAGTTACATGGGTGGTGGTCTTGGCAAGCAGCATGGGCCGTCTTCACAACTCTGCAGGTCAGTCCTGGCGGCTACCCAGCTGGGTTACTCTGTGAGACCTCTGATTTAGAAGAGTTCCTTATAAGGATATCTCCTGGGTCCTGAGCTTGGGCAAAACTCATCTTTTAAAGAAATACAGAAGGAAACTTCTAGAATGATGGTGTAAAGAGATCCATTGATCTTCTCAACTAAAAAATTCTAACCAATGAACATTTTAAGAACCATCACTTAAAGTTTCTTGAGATCGTCCTAAGGGCATACAGTGAATGGAGAAAAATTTTCTTAAGAAAATCTGCTGAGATTTAAGCCTCAGTCCCCACCCCGCCTCCACCCTGACCCTGCGCTCATTGTCATGGAAACTCTACTACTGTTTGGTGTGAGCAGGAAGACAGGGCTTTCTCTCTCCTCACCTCTAGTCTAAGGCTGCATTTTCTTCCTTTAGTTAGAGGAACAAGCTGCCAAAATTCCTCCTTCCCTATTTCCTAGATCCATGTTGTAGAGACTTTGTTCTAGTTAGGTGGAGAATACTGTGGTCTTATTGCTCGTAGCCCAGCTTGTTCACAGAGTCAAGTTAGCCCACAGAGAAGACAGGCCAAGAAGACAAGGGCCACCCGCTCCCCAGTGCCCACTCATAAAGCAGGTATCACTTTAAGATGAGCAGGTCCCTGCCGCGCTTCCCAGTTCCGGATCTGTGCTAGAGGTTTTGTCCCGTGGGAGAGGCGGGCTCTCTCTAAGGGAACTGGTTTTATTTGGAACAGAGTATGGTGAAGTTCAAACCTAACATTCTACCAAAAGCAATGGAAATTTGGGTCATGAGCCACTGTAAGGGACCCAATAATTTCCTGATAGCAACAAGCCAAATCATAGAATAGAAAGAATTAGGGAAAGAGGCAGTTATGAAGCGCTATCCTGGGATTGAAGAAGCCCCAAAGACTGGTTTCAAAAACTGTCCTTGCAAAGGGGTTCAGATTTAATTGGCTTGAACTAAGGCACAATTTATGCCCACAGCATTGTTGAGAACAAGGGAAAAATGAGCTGGCGCTTTGTGGAGACTAAGAGCTGACTGTGACACCCATAGAGGCAGACCTCTAGAAAACTAAAGAACAGACTGTGGAGTGAACAGGCAAAGAGAGTCCTGCTGAAACAACTGACCTCTCAGGGTGAGGTAGCTGCGCCCCACAACGCACCCTCTGGGGAGTCAGGAGAAATGGACTTCACAGGAACTGTGCGTTTAAGTCACTACAGATGAACAAGCGAACAACAATAAAAATGAGACCAGAGGGGTGGTTGTGGTGAGTCAGTATGCAGAGATACTACAAGATCTAAATTTCTAGTTTTCAGAAAAAAAGTGTGAGACTTACGAAGAAACAGGAAAGTGTAAATCATACATAGAGGAAAAAAAAAATAGCAGAAGCAGCCCTTGAGAAGACCTAAGTGTCAGACTTATCAAACAAAGACTTTGAATAATTATTATCAGTATGTGTAAAGAACCAAAGGGAATTACACTTAAAGAAGTAAAGCAAGCTGGTATGACAAGGTTTCATCAAATAAGAAATTCCAATAGCAATCAAAATTACATAAAAAGAACTAATTGAACATTTTGGAGATGAAAGTGCAGTAACCAAAATGAAAAATCCACCCGAGAGGCTCAGTAGTATATTTGAGCTGGCAGAAGAAAGAATTGGTGAATTCAAAGACAGATTAAGATTATAAACTGAGAAACAGAGAAAGAAAAAAATGAATAATAACAAACTGAACTCTGAGAAATGTAGGGTACCACTGAGAACACCAACATACGCAAAACGGGGGCACTCAACGGAGAGACGAAAGAGAGAGAAACAGAAAAAATATTTGAAGAAATGGCTGAAAATATTCAAATTTGATGTAAAGACCAATTTACACATATGAAAAGTTCAACCAATTCCAAGTAGGATAGAGATACCTATGCAACATACATTAGAATCAAAATTTAAGTACCTACTTGCATAATATATATTCATTTTTTTATACAGGAAGAAAAACTGACAGAATTGAAGGGAAAAATAATCAAGTCAACAAATAATAGCTGGAGATCTCAGTTCCTCATTTTCTCTCTTTTTAAACACAAAGTCTCACTCTATTGCTTGGGCTGGTCTTGAACACACGGGATCAAGTGATCCTCTGCCTCCTCAGCGGGTGTGACAAGGACTAAAAGTATGTGCCACTACACTTGACTCTAATTCCTTACTCTCAATAATAGAACAACTGGGGCTGGGGATTTAGCTCAGCAGTTAAAATGCTTGCCTTGCAAGCACAAGGACCCGAGTTCGATCCCCAGCACCAAAAAAAAAAAAAAAATAATAATAGAACAAACAACTAAGAAGATCAATAATAAAATAGATTATTTGAACACCACATGTCAGCTACACCTACTAGACATCTACAGGGTGCTTCCCTCGACGATAGCAGAATACACATTTTCCCTAAGTATACACGGAACATTGTTCATGATAGACCACATGCTAAGCCGTAAAACAGCTACCAAAATTTAAAAGGAATGAGATAACACAAAGTATCTTTTGGAACATAGTAGAATGAAATTAAAAACCAATAACAAAGAAATTTTAGAATTTAAAAATATGTGAAAATTAAATAACACATACCTAGATATCAAATGGGGAAATATTTTGAGAAGAATGGAAACACAGTATATTAAAATTTTTAAAATACTATACAGAGGAATTTGTAGCTTTAAATGCCTATATTACAAAAGAAGAAAGATCTCAAATTAGTAATGTAACTTTACACATTAAGGAAGTAGAAAAAGAATAACAAACCAAATTCAAAGTTAGCAGGAGAAACAAATAAGGACTAGAGCAGAGACAAATGAGTTAGAGAATAGAAAAATCAATGACAGAAACAATACAACCAAAAATTGGTTCTTTGAAAAGAAAATTAACAAAACTAGCTAGATGGAGAAAGAAACAGAGAGAATACTCAAATACTACAGCAGGAATGAAAAGGGAATATTAACCAATCTTAAATAAATAAAAAGGATTATAAGGGAGTTCTATGAAAAACTATGTCAAAAAGTTCTATTAATTAGATGAAATGTACATATTCCTGAAAAGACACAAACTATCTAAACTAGTTCAAGTGAAAAAAAAAAAAACAAAGAATCTGAGTAGAACTCTAACAGGTAATGAGGTTAAGTTAATTATTTAAAAGTATTCACAAAAGAAGTTTAGGCTGATGGTCTCACTGATAAATTCTATCAAATATTTAAAGAATTAATACAAATTCTTCACCAAGTGTTCAAAAAAATAGAACAAGAAGCAATACTTCTCAATTCATTCTATGAGGATCATATTATCCTGATATCAAAAAACTGGACAAAGACATCCCAAGGTGGGAAAAAAAGCCCTCAACAAAATCTTAGCAAACCAAATCTGTACTAAAGAAACTACATGCTGCCATTATTGGATCTGAATGCTTCTCAGGGGCCCATGTGTTCAAGGCTTACTCCCTAGCTTGTCACTCTTGAGGCCATGGGAGGTCTTCTCATTGCTAGGGTATCTCCTCAGTGGTGGGATCCTGTCCCCTTTGCCTCTCTTTTGAGTCCTGGCCATAAAGCTAAAGGCTTTCTTCACACCTACTCCCTGTTACAATGTGTTGCATTGGCACTGGCCCCAAAGCAACGAGGCTAACTGATCATAGGTGGAAATGGCCAAAACTGTGAGCCAGAATAAACTTTCTTTTCCTACAAATTGATTGCCTCAAGTATTTGTTACAGTAATGGAAAGTTTACACATATACCATGACTAGGTGGGAAGAATCCTACCAAATAAAGATGAGTTTATCAACTGAAAATTGATGAATATAATATACTGTAAAAGACAAAACCACAATGTTCACCTTATTAGATGCAGAAAAATTATTGTTCAAAATCTAACACCCTTTCATGATTTAAAAAAACGCTCAACAATCTAGGAATGAAAGGGAACCTCCACAGTCTGATAGGGTATTCATGAAAAAGCCTTAGAAGTAGACTGGGGAGGGGAGGTGGAGGCAGGAGAACTGCAAGTTCAAGTTTAGCATGGGCAACTTAACAAGACCACTTTTTAAGAAGAGGGTTGGGGATGTAGCTTAGTGGCAGAGGGCCATGAGTTGGGTTCAACACCCTATACCATAAAACCAAACTAAACCTATAAATGAAGTCAGATTTAATGATGAAAGATTGAATGATTCCCTCCTAAGACAGGGAAAAGAGGAAATATATGAAGGAGTTATCTCTACAGCAGCAGGGAAAACTACTATTAGTATTCTGATATTTCTGCTTCCAGATATTTTTCTTTGCAAATGTGCATAACATGTTAAAAAGAAGGAGGATCCCGGCACTAATGTTGTTCTGACTTCTTAGTGCTTCAGGCACAGAAAGGATCGGAAATCATTCTTTTTTTGTGAGTGTGTGAGACCCTTCTCTCTTTTTAAATATACCTCTCTGGTCCCTCCATGTCTCTATTTTTCTGCCTATTTTCAGCTCAACTAATCTCCCATTCCTTTCACTCACTTGTGCACCTATTGTTTTGTGTATTTTATGAAAAAAAAAAAATTCATAACAAAATAATAAGAGAATAAAAATAGTTTATACACTACGCCCATTCTGATGTCTTTGATCTCTTATGTGCATGTAGTCCTATAAAATATGTAGTATATGTGTAGAAAAGGTTCTTTAATTTATGTAAATGATACTGTGATAGAAGATAGAATCTTTTGTTTTACAGTCATTACATTTATCTAAGCAACATACAATGTTACGATTTTTATCTAGATGTCCCCCTGAAGTCTCATTTGGTCATAGATGGGGCTTTTCAGAGGTGGCTGGATCTAGGGTGTGTGCTGCTGGGCTCAAGAGTGTGATGTTGGGATTGATTCATGGTGTGATGCTAGGATTAAGGTTGCCCCATCCTGGGTGTGAGTGCTGCCCTCTTTAGCCTGGATAAAATATAAGGCACAGAGAGTTGTTTTTTGTTGCTTGCTGCTTTGCTTCTTCACTACTTTGCTGCCTTCTTCCCACCATGAAGTGTTTCTCCTTTGCAATGCCCCTCTGCCAGGCCACCCTGCCTTGGAGCCAGCCAACTATGAACTGAAACGTCTATGGACTATGAACTACAATAAACCTTTTCTCCTTTAAATTTGGGTGTTGGGTATTTTGTCTCAACAATAAGAAAATAGCTAAGACATACAATGTTTTAGGTTGTATGATATTAACTGAATTTCTGTGGGAGATATGCTTTATTGTGGTTAAAACACATAAAATAATCATTTTAACCATTTCAAGTGTACAATATTAATTATACTCATACCATTATTAGACGGATCTCTGGAATTTTTCAGCTTGCAAATCTGAAAGTGTGTACCCACCTTGGGGCTCTAGGGAAGAATCCATTTCTACATGGATTCAGGTGGCTGGTTGAATTCAGCTCTTCATGGTGGTAGGACTCAGGGCCTTTTTCTGAATGTCGCTTGAAAAGCTTTCTTAGCTCTCAAAGAGAACCCACATCCATTGGCATGTGGTCCTCTCCACATTCAAAGCCAACGATCACTTTTGTGCTTCAAAGTTTGTTATTTCCTCTTCTGTTTCCAGGTTCAGAAAACTTTTAGCATTTAAAAGTCTCGAGGAATTAGGTCAGGCACATCCAGATAATCTCTCCATTGCCACACAAGGCACATCACATGGGTGTGATGTCTCGTCATACCCTCTAGTTCCCCCCGACTTCTCAAAAGGAAGCTGAGGCTAGAATAAAGGCTGGAGCTCACGGGGTGTCATCCTTACAGTTCTGCCCACTGTGCCATCGTCACAGAAGTTCTAGTCGTTGCTGGCTTCTCAGAGGTTTCCCTCTCGCACCTGCGCAGTAGCAGTCAGCTCATGCTGTGGGGGTTCACTGATGTTGCCTTCCTGAGGGTCTCTTGCTTGCAAGATTGTTTTATTTTGGCTGGTTTGTCACCCATGCTAGACCCGGACTAGCACCTCCAGCAGAGAAGCCTGGCAGGTGGTGTTTCCATCTGAGATTGGGATGGCCCTAAGCAAGAGAGCCACAGAGAGTCACTGATTTACCCGATTCAGTGCAGTTTTCATGAGGAAATACTTCTCATGCTGTAACCTACCTTTGATCATTTTCCAGTGAATTGAATATTTTTTCCAGAACTGAGGATTGAATTTAGGGCATTATGTGTGCTACAGAAACATTCTACCACTGAACTACATCCTCAGCTCTTTCCTTTCTTCCTTCCTTCATTTATTTATTTCTTCCTTTCTTATTTGGATTGTTGAGACAGGGTCTCAGTATGTAGTTCAGGATCACCTGGAACTTGCAGTGTAGCCCAGACTGGCCAAGAACTTGTAGTTCTCCTGCCTCAGCCTCCCTAGTTCTAAGATTGCAGGCATGTACCACCAGATCCAGCTTCCTCAGCCTTTTTCAAAATTTTTATTTTGAGACATGATCTTGTTCTGTTTCCCAGCAGTCTTGTTATGTTGGCTTCCAACTTTCAATCCTGCTGCCTCCGCCTCTCAAGTAGCTGCAATTGGAAGTGTGCTCCGCCATGCCCAGCCTGAAATGATTGTTTTTAACATGGCTTTCAAATTTTATACTTACTTCTGTTGGAGGGTGCTCCCAATTTCTTCCCACCAGCATTACTAGAAGGTGAGTCTTGGGACATTTACTCCTGGAGCCCAGTCATAATGCCAGCGAGAAGCACAGAAGCCATATGGCGAGGCCATGTGCAGGTGCCCTGGCCAACGGCTCCAGCTGGGACCCCAGATCCCAGCAGCTTCCACCTGCAGACGTGTGGATGGTTGTGCCTCTCGATGACTGCAGCCCCATCTGTTGTGCTCCTTCCATGTTTATGTCTTCCCAGCTGAGGCTCCAGCATGCGGAGCACAGACAAGCCACTGCTTCTGTGCCCTTTCTGCGCCCTGGGCCACAGCTTCAGGGATATAGGAAAAGAATGGTTGCTTTATGCCCCTTAGTTTAAGGTGATTTGCTTTGCAGGAACAGCTAAATTGAGGAGCTATGGGGTACGGTGATTGCAATAATTTTCTAAAGTGTAGGCACCTGAAGCTAGAGCCACAGGCTCCTTTTCTAAAATCATTTAATAAAGAAATTGAATTCTACGCACATGTTTCAACTTACAGCTTTGTGTCCTGATCCAGAACCTACCTGCTTGTTGGTCTTGCAGTTATTTTCATCCTGAATGTTTGATTAATACCATAAATCCTAATTGTTCTCAGTACAATGAAAAACCCCAAGGAGAGAAAACACTTTTAATTGTTTGTCCCTATTTTACTATAAAGGATTATTGCACAATTCAAATCTGATTTTTGCCCCATAAGATATATTTCAGTGAAGAAAGCACCAGGCTGGGAAGCCAGAGAATCTGGATTGGATCTAGATGCATAGTGCTGAATGACTCACATAAGTACTGGACCAGTCTCAGCATTGTCTTAAGAAACAAAGGCTATTAACTGTGAAATTTTCACAATCCTTCCAATGCTAATAATTGTAATTAGTTCCAAAGGCCTAGGAATTCCTTAAACATTCTTAGCTTTTTGAACAGGATTTTGCTCTGTCCTCTAAATTTTAATATTAGCACATTCTTTGGCCGGTAGTTTCACTTTTGGATATCTAGCCAAAACAGAATTATATGTGGATATATACCAAGACAGTTCACGGTGTTCATTACATAATATTTGTAATAGGAAAGTATTAGAAAGAACCTTAAATCACTAAAGAAATGACCAAATAAGCTAAAGTATACTTTATTATTTAATACTGTGCAACAGTTAAAAAGAGAGAAAAAGCGAGAGGGAGAGGGAAAGAGAGAGAGGAAACTATAGGTACCCATATAGAAATACTATCAATACAGGTTAAGCAAAAAGCACGCGTGCAGAGCAACCAGAGACGAAGATCTTGTCGTTGTAAAGTGAAAAAAACCTAAAGAATTTATTTGTGCGCGTGTCAAGCATTGGAAGGCAACACCACAATGCCTTGAGATGTTTTCTTCCTGTGGTCATTTTGAGGGATCTGAAATGATTATTCTTAATAAAGTAGCCCAGTTTTATCCCTTTTCTGTAGAGGTAATTCTCCCAACTTCTTCATTCTTAGGAGGGAAAGAGAGATAGGGATGGGGAGATGGGGTGTAAGCAAGTGTTCACCATTTAGACATTTCTATATTGCTTAAAATTTTTATGAGAGTGTATTCATTTGCTTATGCAATTAAATACACATAAAAACATCATCTGCTGTGAATTTCATTGCTACTTTCTGAAAGCAAAGTTTTGGTTCAGAAAAAAAGAATTCTAAATGTCCACTAAGTTCCTATTTGCCTCAGAGAAAAACAACAACTTAGGAGCAGCTGCCAGGCCCGAGAGCATGTCGCCAGTTGAGTAAAACAGCGGGGGGACCTGCTGGTGGCCAGATCTGTCCGCGCCGGCACAGGTGCTGCTGCTGTTAATAAGAATTACTACCTACTTTTAGAAAGTTGGGAGATGGAGGGCTAATACAGACTGTATGTTGGTTATAAAGCGGAAATCCGCATGACTGACCCAGATATCTGAATGGAATGTTGTTCCCTAGTCTTATGACTACCCCTTCGGTTGTTCCCCAACATCGCTGGGTGGAAAGAGTGGGTTAGAGAAGCTCTTGCCTGGTGTTTAATTAAACTGTAATATGTGGTGAAAGAAATTAAGCACCAGTGAAATTACAAGTAACATCGAGTGTGGATTGGGATGTTTTAAAATGATGGATTCATGAGAGTATTTTATCTAGACGAACTGAAAGTGTCCCAACCTCACCATTTTTAATCCTTTCTTGAAAACACTCCCTGGCAAGTTATCTGGGTTGAAGAAATGTCGAAGATTGCGAGAGTTTAATTAAGAGTTATAGAAGCTAAAGACTGTAAATAAAAGGAAATAGAAGAATCTACTTTAGAATCGGTTCCTGGATATGATACTTTAAAAAGTGTATATTTTGCATCTTTTACTTTGTTTTGTGTTTCCTAGTCATCAAGAATATATGCCATTATGGATATATGTGTAATGAAAGATCTTGACCTATTTTTCTATCCGCGGATTGAAAAGCCATTGTGTTTGTCTCCATGCTAAAACCCAGTGTAGTTTCAGAAGTACCGCCGGTATCCACTAGGGGTCACGCTACCTACACAGGCAAGTCATGATTGTAGGATGGTGGAGGTGCACTACGTCGGAAGGGATTCCTTTGAATTATTTTCATTGTGACTGGGCACAGGAAGAAGGTAGCACTATTTTTCTTCCATCCACGCTCAGAATTTCTTTGCAATAAAGATGAAAAATTATTTAAGGAATCATGAAAACAGATTTGAGAAAGATGGCATTGGAGAAAGAAGGAGACAGAGAAACAGAGTTCTGCCTGTAAGGGGTACGTATTCAACAGGCCTGCGCAAGCAAAGGTGAGCTAGTCCAGTGCTTATGCGCACCAGCTTCGGGGTTTAAGTCATGTTGCTGCTTTTTGCTAACCACACTCTCTCCAGGGGTCCTGTTTTTATATTGGAATCATGCCATCTCTTTCATAGGGAGGTATGAAAACCAAACGACATGTTTGTCCGATGTCTGGCACGTCGTTGAATCAACAGTGCAAGCTGCGGTCGTTGCTGAAACAATTGCCTTCATTTTCTAATTTCATATTTTTAGAAAAGATTTCTTATAGTTACTTTTCTGTGTCCTCAAGAACAACCTAAATGCCCAACAACTGATGAATGGCTAAAAAAGATGTGGTTTTTCTACACAATGGAGTACTACACTGCCATAAAAAGGATAAACTAGAGTCATTTGTATATAAATGGATGTTCCTGGAGAACATACTATTAAGTGAAATAAATCAGACACTTATTAGTACACATCGAATTGTTTCTCTGATATGAGAAACCGTAAGTGTAAATAAGGACAAAGGGGTAGAATAGATATTTTGTTTACAAAAGAAAAAAGAGAGATAGTATTCAAAAGAGAGAACTAGATAGGGAAAAGGGGGATAAAGAAGAAGGTTAAAAGAAAAGAAAAATGAAAGGGGAAAAAATGGTAAAGTGTAGCTACACTTGTTGCAAATAGGGAGGGGTGGGTAAATGGAAGGGAGGGGAGGGGAAGGGGGGAAAGAGGGGCGAAAACCAAGATGTATCATGTACAGGTACAAAATAACCATGTTGATTATGAACATTATGTATACAATGTACCAATACATGTTCTTGGTAAAAATAATAAAAAAATTAAAAAAAAAAGAATGACAACCTGAAAGAAAATGTATCTTTCAGTTTAGTTTTCTTTTGAAAAGCTTTTTTTTTTCTTTCTGAAAGATTGTGTGTTAGTTTAACATAAACTGGAGGAAGAAATTTACTATGAAGAGAAAATTACACAAATAAAATTCAGATGGTCTCTTTTCTTCTCTCAAAACAACAACAACAGAAAGAAGAAGTGCCACTACTACCTAAATGTCAGATCTACTCAAAGAAATGTTTGTAAAGAAATAGTATTCTAAAAGGTATTCATAATGATAAATAGGGTGCTGTGGTGAACAGTGTGTACAAAAGATTTAGTTCAGAGTTCTTGGAACCTCAGTTCATTCTCTCTTATGTGAGGATAATATTACCTGCTTTGCAGGATTGTGTGAGGACAAGACAGTTTTAAAGCAGCTAACAGGGCTGTGGTTTATTGCCTTATTTCATCTACAAGTCAAGGTTTGTTGTTCGCTGACCTCCCTCAAAGAGGACGAGATTTGTTAGAGAAGGGTGTTGCTTCCCTTACTATGGAGTTTAGAATGAAAATTTCTGGCCAAGCAATCCGGAAATACTTCAACAAATAGGCGCATTTGACTGGTGCCTTAAAGTTTGTGTAGGTTATCACAGGAAGAGTTGGAAGAAAAGATGTTACAGGTGGTATCCATGGCTTGCTTGTGAAGACTTGGAGCCATCTTGGGTTCCTTGGGAGACCTTATATTCCACTTGATTAGAATTATGACATACAGAGAAAAAGCTGCATGGAGTTGGATTTGAATTTAAGGTCATGAAGTTTAGGGACAGAGCAAGAGAATTTTGCTTGTAGGCTGAGGAGTTCGGGCTCTTGTTGGGGAAAGGAGAACAACTGAATAACTAAAGAACAGAGATTTGAAATTTTGGAGGACAATTTTCTTCCCTGCATTTGGAATAAGGATGGGAGTAAAATTGCTCTTTGTATTTATGTGTATAATATATACTTAGAGCTCATATATATATTTGCTATGGTTTGAATGCTCCCTCCAAACCTCATGTGAAGTTTAACTGCTGTTGTGATGGGAAATTTAAGAGGTGATTAGGTCACGAGGGCACCGCCCACATGAGTGGATTAATCCCTCTGTTGCCGGACCGGGTCAGGAATATGTGAGTCCAGCCCCCTCTCTCCCTGTCTGTCTTGCTCGCTGTGTCACGATGCGGCAGGAAGGCCCTCTTCAGACACTGGTACCATGCTTGGACTTCTCAGCCCCGAGAACCATGAGCCAAGTAAACTTCTGCTCATTATAAATTATCCAGTCTGTTGTATTCTGCTAGAACAGCAGAAAACAAAGACAGTGTTCATATATTTTTTCCTTGTAGTTACAGAGAGCATCTTTCTTCTGAATCCAGCACAACTCCAAATTTTGAGGTTCCCAGGAATCAGCCTCTGCTTCCTACATGTAGTACATTTGCCAATGTGCTGCCTTCTTCTGGGGAGGATGGTGATTTCCAGGGGAGCAAGAGTGTCCGGGTGACCCTAATAAAAACAGCGAGCTGTTTTGCCTCCACATGCATGTTCAAATTGAAAACTGCCCTGTCCCTTGGTAGGTGTAACCACAGTTATAGAGACCCTCACTGTGACACAATGTTCCTTACACTAACACACCGTGAATTACTATTCCCTCTTCATCATATCAGATGAGATCAGGTTAAAATGATACTTCAAACGAGGGGGGAAAATCACACTAAACACCCCCCTTATTTTGCTCTGGAGTGAAAGGCTTTTTCTTACCAAAAGAAAGATTGGGCTTCCCTCTTCATGTGGTTTGGGGATGAATTTCAAAATCCCATTTGTGCTTATTTTGAGCTGCACTTTATTTATTCTAGAGACAAAAGAGAATGAAATTCTTGGAGAAAACCCTAAAAATCCCACTATGGATAGTTGGTAGATCATGTCACTGCAAGTACCAACATAAATAATATGTTGATTCATAGTGATTTATTCTCTGTAGTTTTGGGGGTCTAGTCTATCATCTCAAACCCCAAGAAAGGGATAGAAGTTAGTTATAAGGAAGAGGAATTCCCATTCTCATTACTTTTGCCTGCAGCTTTTAGCTATATTTATCAGGATAACTTTGCTGGATAAAACTTCACAATCAAATGGGAGCACAGCTTTGGAAGCAATTAAAGCAGATCAGGTAAAAATAAAGATCTTAAAAGAAACTCCACCAGATAGTGAATGCCTACTTTAAAACTAATAGGATTTTCTTCTGGAGAAAAGCTATGTGCTTTTGAAGAAAAGCTAGTTGTCTGTATCTGTATGTGTGTGTAAAGGAGTCTCATCACAGACAAGTGTGTTATCACTTTATAACACTCAGTGATTATTATCAGATGGGTTACATTCAATTAGTGTAGATATGAGCACAGTGTCACGGTTGGGCTTGATTTATAGGAAGGTAAGGAGGTTGATGGACTTCTAAGCTCCATTAATGTATGACAACTCATACTGGATATCAGGCAATATTTGGAACAAAGGGTATAGTGAATTTGTGGGGCAGTTTACAAAAGCCTTTCATGTACGTTATCTTACAACAGTTGCACCTTTTTGTGTAAGAAACTCACACATAAAAATATGTTCGGGCACATGGCAAAGAGCCATACTGTCCTGATGGTCCATTTGGGCCCCACACGAATTGTGAACAATAGTTGGGGGAGTTCTCTTTGAAAAATAGCAAAAGGGTTTGTTGAGAGCGGCAGAACTCATTCTCCACATTGCACAATTTACATCTACCAAATCGTTTTCTTAAAACTAAGCATCTGTGCCACAAAGGACAATCGTGGTAAAGTGGTCGAGGTCAGCTCCAGTGTCCCTTCACTAAGGAACTGGCCAAACCCTTCCACCGAGAGCTCAGGACTCTCTGCTTCCACTGACCTTGCTCTGTAGCATCTGCCGACACTTTGCGTCTGCCGCTGTCCTCTGCAGCAGTCACCTACTTGGACGACAGGCGAGACGAAGAAATGTTGCAAAGTCAGATTTTCTGATGGAAATTACTGAAAGTTCAGACCAAGCTCAGATCTTCCTAACTGTAATTATGGCTTTGGGGACTGCCCCTTCCACCTGAGGGGAGCCTTGCTTCATGCGGTGCTGAGTAAATCCATGGACAATATTAGCCGGAAATCTGGCAGTCAAGGTTTCTCATATGCTCTTTTTCCACCCCTTGAAGGAAACCACTTTTTGCCTGGTTTTCCATGTACTCCAAATCACCAGAAGCTCAGAATATGTAGTTTGCAGGAAGACTGACAAAGCTGTCTAAACTCGGCATTCTGCAACATCATTTTTCCCGCCTCCATACTGTCAGCTTCTGGATAATGCAATAACTCTGTTTTGTTTCCCTACAAAAATAGCCTGTATGTATCAGGCTCATGGACCACAGCGGCAAGTAACTCATTTCTGCCACAGGCTGTCGGTTGAAACATTGTTCCTTTTACTGTCTACGGTGAATTTGGTTTGAATCCAGGACGACCCTACCCAGACTGGCACTTTACATTCAATAAAATTTTTAACAGTTGTGTTGAGCTTTATGAGTTTAGAGAACTTGCTTTAATAATTTGATTTTTAGCAAGGGAGAGCTTTAAATCATCTAGTCGTAGGTATTTTTTAAAAGTGAAAGTGCAGAGACAAATCTTATTTGTTTTTGAGAGTTAAATGTATTATTAAGAACAAGAATTCTTCTGGACTCCAGTGGGTTTACTTCCTTCTTGGGCAATAGACTAATCCCTCAACTCCACTAACTATTTGCTATAGAAAAACTAATTTCACTTCTGCCAATAAAGTTCTTGGACAAGTTTGATTTTCTCTTGATGAAAATTAATATTCTTTCTGTTTGCCCCGGCTCTTCTCTTTGCTAAGATACAATGCAGGCTCATTTTCTGTCTCTCAGCTCGTGTTCAGGCCGTATTTGTTGGCAAAGGAGCTGGGAACTTCAGGTGGGCTGACCTTTCCATGGTATTATCTTCTCATGCCTGTAGACTATGTATGCCAAATGCCTTATATTTAGTGGAGGAGATGTTTTGAAGGTGGAGTTTTATAGGCATGCAGACACGCATTCAACAAGAAAATACCAACCCTAGCTTCATTTGTTTCTCCACTAGCCTTTGCACTAGAATTTTTTCTCTTGGCATAAAGAAAGAAATCATTTAACAGGAAGGAAGGAAAGAAGGAGAGAGAGAAGGAAATAGAGGGAGGGAGGGGGAGAAAGAGAGAGAGACAGAGAGAGAGAGAGAGAGAGAGACCCTTGTAAGACTGAGTTTCACATAATATTCACATTTTCTTTTCTTTTTTCTGAAGTGAAAATTGGTATTGCCCGTAGTTGAGGCTGGGGTCCTCAATTTGTCATGTGTGGACTGAGGGTTTTATTTTCAAAGTCACCAGTCTTGTAGGAGCTTTGATTTCATGCCTGAGCTAAAGCTAATCATGTCGAACAATTACTGGTAAGCAGATTTTACTTAACTCTCAGTAGGCTAACAATTGTTTACTAAGACTTGCTCATTAGAATATTTGGGGCGGTTGGCAGGGCCAACACCAGGCAGAACTGTCAGGTCCAAGGAGCGTTCTAGGGAGAAAGAATCCTATAGGAGACAAGCAGGGGTGGAGGTAACCAGCAGTTCAGGAAATAGAGTTCGGACCTAGCTCAGACACTTGCCTGGATTTTTTTTTTTTTAGTCATCTCTCACTTTCTATCCCTTCACTGTGGTTTAATTTTCTTCACAGTGCTTATCACATCTGCTGTACTATACATTCATTTGAAAAATATGTGTTGTCTGTCTCCTCCCATACCTGAGTTAGCTTCTTGAGAGAAGGGAGGTAGTGGGTTTTGATTTTTGCAGTCTCTCCAGGAACTAGAACAGAGCCAAGCACATCTAGCATATGCTCAGTAAATATTTGTTGAGTGAATGAATATCCACTGGGAATAATGATTCTGCTCTGCTGGGGAAGAAGGGTTAAATAGAGTACAAATACAAAACAATTTGGCAAGTGGTCAGCACACAGAAAGGATTCATTAAATATTTGTTTCCTTTACTACTTCTACTAAGTCTTACGCACCTTCTGTTCCCCTTGTTTTGCAAATCTCTAACTTTAAGCCTTCGGTCCTTAGGCCACCCCTTTAAAGCATTTTCCCTGGAAAGTGTGTGATAAAAGTCTTGAACACCCAGCATGAATTTAAACCAAGGCATGACCTCTCCCAGGAATCTGTACTTTGGAGCCTGATTTCTAATTATGGAACAGAAGGAGCTGATTCTTGTTAAGGAATCTAAGGTATTAGCAGTAGCAGAAAGGAGGAAGACAGATGGGAATACGAGGTGCTTCTGACGCCACATTACAGTGTGGGTCCCCTCCTCTGCCGACGGTGTGGCTGGTCCGGGATGAGTCACTGAATCCTGGGCGGTCTCCGGGCCATGATGAGATCAGATCAGTGTGTTTGCTGCTGAGACCCAGAAGAAGCACTTCCCTGTGAACCAGGAGACTTGAGTTCTAGCCTGAAACTTTCCATTAATTGGCCTAGAAACACGCGCACATTTCATTTGATGAAATATGTGTTCACAAACAGAGTTACAATGAAAATCTTTAAGGCTCTTGTCCCCTTTTCCAGTCAGACTGTATGCTGTTCTGTTTCAGCCTTGGTGGTGTCCCTTCCAGGGAAACCCAGAGTGTGCCTTGGGCTTCCCTACATTTTGCAAGGACGCCGCACCTGCCGCTCCCGCCCTCGCTGCCGTCTGCTGTCCATGTTCTGTCTTTGCTGGCGCCTCCTGACTTGGCTTCTGTGCTGCTGCTTGGCTGGCCTCCCCTAACTCGGGTCTGTGGCGCTTTCCCCTGTCACAACAAAATGTTGTTTCCTTCATGATCTTTTTTGAGTGGGTGTTTCTTCTCATCATCTGTGCCTTCACCAGAATCAGTGGGCTGTAAAATGACAGGCACTCTGTGTACTTTGTGTATTTTACTAGTCCCAGCATATAGCACAGTGTTTGGGAAATGGTGGGCTCCTAGTAAAATACTTACGAATCAATGAGAAGCCCCAAATAGGATATTAAATGCCTTTTTTTAGCCAATACATCGCAACATTAAAGACTGACACTCCGAGTGCTGGTAGAGGTGTAGGAAATACACAATTTAGGAAGTTGGTGACAGGAAATATTTCTACCACATTTTCAGAGAGTAGTTTTGCAATCTGCACCAAAATTTTAGAAATCACTATTTCATGCTTGGGCATACTTATTATGATAGTATTTATGGTAATGGATACATGGAAATGTTATAAATCCTTCCCAAAAGAGTTTAAGCTAAATCCACTATAATACATTCATGAAAGAGAATGCAGTACGACTCTTCCAAATAATGATGTAAATTAGTACTCATTGACATTGCAAGATCTCCCCACAATGTTAAGGGGAGAAATGTCCCCAGACAGGTGACTATGTAGTCCATGGAGTATAATCCCTTCTGGGCACAAGGCATGTATTATCCAGAGGCTGAGTGAGTCTTCTGAAAGATTTTACCTAAAACCCTAATCACTGGTAGTGGGTGTAAATCAATGGTGAACCTTGCAGCAATTTTGATGTTTTTCTTCAAACTCTTCTTTTTCTAACCATGAGAATGCATGGCCATAATGTATACACAGAATAAAAGAAAGACAAAGCTATATGTACACTGGAGAAGTGTTTTAGTCACTTTACTCACCACTGGGACAAAATAACCAGCATCAACAACAAAGGAGAGAGCTTATTTGGGCTCACAGTCTCAGATGTTTCAGTCCATGGTTGGCAGGCTGAAACACAGAAAGGGCATGGCAGAAGGGCCTGCCATGGAGAAAAAATGCTTATACCATGGCAGCCAGAAAGCAGAGAGTGAAAAGAAGAACCAGGAAGGAAGGCAGGCCCTTCCAGGCCGCATCTCTAACCAGCCTTAGGAAGTGGGCCTAAGAGCAAGTCAGCTATGAACTCACCAGTGGGCTAATCCACTGATGAACACAGGGCCCCCACGATCCAATACCTTCCAAACACATGAGCTTTGAGGGGACACCACAGATCTAAACCATAATAGGAAGAAAGAAAGATACAATCTTCACTGTAGGTCTGCTGTATTGTCAGTCCTGAACTATGCTCTGAGGATACAGGCGAGAAAGACATTATCTGGTTCTGGGAGGTCAGTTTGGATGAGACAGTAGTGAAGTAAGAAGTATGCAATGGAGTGAGTAGAAAGATAGAGCAGAGACTGCTCCTTCACCCCCATCTTGGCTCTGTCTCTCATGGCTGGAGGACTCTGGTTGTGCCAATTCTCTCTTTTAGTCTCAGTTTTCTCAGTTGAGATATGAGAAAACCTGACTCCTGAATGATACCTGATGTCTTCAGGCTTTAAAATTCTCTCACATTTTGAAGTCTCTGGGTGTAGAGCAGCTACGCTTTCCAAAGCGTGTATCCTACCGCTTCCGACAAACTTGTCTGCCACACTTAGTCCATTGATCTGTTCACTTGAATGTGAAACTATAGATGCCCTCTCTAATCCCACCTCTGCGGCTCTGCAGAGAGGGATGGGGAGATGGACAAATACCATCTATCAGGTAAAAATGAAAAATTCAGGGAAGAACTAACCACTCGAATCCCTTCCTGCTCAGAGTTTCTTGGAAACAGTTATACATTGCTATAAATGTGCGAGTTCACTGGCTGAGACCCATGCCAGGGAGGTGAAGTTTTTACTAACAAGGTTTTATTAAATCTATGAGATAATTGCAAGACCCAGGATGTATTGAACCTAATGGGACATCAGTGCAGTTGAACTCCCAAACAGCTGTCATTCATTTTGGGGTAAAATTTGTGAATTAATCCCTTGGTGTCTTTTTTCCTCACTGTTTCCTTTTGAACTGTGGAAAGTGTGCCTCAGCGAAAGGTTAAACTTTTGCAACTATTCAGGAGGCAAATCCTTTCGAGGCTTTGTGTGGAAAATATTCTTTTAATTCAAATTTGGTGAGAGTTGCCAGGATAGCAAATTAAAGATTTATTGTCTGGGAATTTTTGGATCACAACCTAACACAGGTCTGGATGCTTTATTCTAAAACGTTTGGAGGTTGTCCAGCGACTGAGCTTTCTACTCGGGCCAGGTATTGGGGGCATGGCCAGTGCATTGATCGATTAATCAAAGCAATACATGTTGTGAGTTTTGTTTCCGTGGCAGATAGTTGTACAAAGAAGATGTTGAAGTAACTGTCTAATTATTTTACTTGCCAGACTGTTGCATGTTGGCAATGTTTTTGTATTGTGATAACCCCACAAAAGTACCCTGTAGTGAGGCAGATAAACTTTGAAGGATCAATACAATTTTGCGAGGGTATTAACTCATCCAGTCATGGCATGTCCAGGATCACAAACAAGAGCAAATGTTGGAGTTCTGGTGATTGCGCCTCCTAGTAGCTCAACCTGGATCAAGTGCAATACAGTGAGTAGGTATTTCAAACTTCAGAAACTTCAGGACAAATGGATTGTTACAGATCTGATCTCCCCAAAGGCACCAGAATGGATGCACTTTTACTCAGTTTTGAAATTAATTTCAAGTCCAGGGAGTGGAATACATAATGTCTGTAATAATTTCAGAGTGAATCCCAGGGAAATTAAACATTAAATCTGACTGAGATTTCACATTATAGGAATTATCGAATGTGTGCCATTAGCAAACATCATTCAGCAACCTACTGTATCCGAAGCTGCGAGGTTTAAACAAATACTCCAGTGTAACATTTCACTTATTAGGAGGCGTGACCAAACAATCAAATTACCAGGAATATAACGGGAGTTCAGAACAGCCTGGTGTTGTAAATAAAACTACTCTCAGCGCTGTTCCTGGCGTTGATCTCTTTTGGGTACCTTTGGATCCAGAAGCCCAGGGAAAGGTGTATAAAGCAAGTTTAAGGCTCTCGTTTAGCAGAAATAAAGATGGTTGTTTTTAAGCAGTATTTCTCTGCTTGTCTCCCATTGCCACTACTTTTCAAGGGTTCTCTCATGAGCGTTGTCTCCTTTCCCTTCCTTTCTCTCTGTCTCTCCTTACAACTAGTTCACCTTCCCTGAAAACCTTATCATGGCACAGAAATCCTGGTCTCTCAGCTCTCGCTGGCTGAGATGAATATTTACTTGTCAGCTGGCTTCTGCGCATAGATGATCCACAGAGAGCACTTCCTTGTTTGTGCTGGCTTGCTGTCTCTTGCTGAGCACGGTCGGTCTCCACACAAAGGTCAGGCATCTTTGTGCGTATGGTGTCCGCTCTGTGAGCCCAGCCCTGCCTGTGATCCGCTGGCTTCCATTTGACCCCCAGCATAATTTCTATGGGTCGCGGGGAAAGAGACCACAAGTTTGCTAGTGGTGAATGAGTGTTTCCAGCGTCCCCGGCATTTCTGGGGGTCAAGGTCACCCTGGCTTTCAATAGATCTTCTTGGCCCTTGGGAACTAGCTGTATGGTTAGTATAAGGCTTAGAATAATTAGAAAATTCCAGACTCAGGCAGTATCTGCTTGTTTATTTACAGCCAGTTTGCTCAGGGAGGGAGCACAGGGTGGGCTTTCAGGGTTAGGTGCACGGTCTGATGGCACCTTCCTGTGACAGAGGCTGGGACAGGCACACTGTTGGTCTCACAAGGGACCAGGGCATGTGTGTGAGTATGGACGGACCCCAGCCATCTACTGCTGCTCCTGAAAAAGGGCACAAAACCACTCAAAGCTTATGGTTGGCTGATACATAAGTCTGACGAGTGGTTTCTAGCATCAGTTCATGTCGTCTGACAAAAAACTTTTTTGTCATGTTTTTAATAAATGGCCCTTATTGAGTGGAATGCTGTGACAGGCACTGGGAACTGCTGCCGAGGTCTGGGCTGTGAGGCTGACGTGCGGGGAGGCTGCTGGTTGATTTCCAACTCTTCCCTCTAGGCCTGTCGCTCTCTTTGCACAGTATGTGAAGGGATCCTTTCCTTTTTGAAAGCCCCTGAGTGTTGAATGCACACAGGTACACTGTAACTTGCAGTCCGACAGCAAAATAAAAGTCAGGATGTACAGCATGCTACCTCAGTATATTTTTTCCATGTATGACAACGTGGAGATGGAAACCCTTTTAAACTAAGCAGAGAGCACCCAGGAGCTAAATCCAAAGCACATAAAACAAAAATCCCAATTTAAAAAGTAGAAGAAAATATCACATTCTAGCTACACTGTACATAGCATTAGGGTTTTTATTTTCTGCTTTTCTAAGAAAATCTCCCTGAACTTCAATCCCCTGTGACTCAGAGAACCAAGAAGAAGCCCTGCACCCCAAATCCCCCTTCCTTGCCATGCGAGCTGAGCAGCGCACCTGGGGTGACGACCTGCCACCCCACCCGCTCACTCATCAGCATCCAGCCATGGGTCTGTCCGGAATGTTTTCTCAGCTGGTGTCCTTCCTCTCTGGGTCCTACCAAGAGGAAGGCGTATGCTATGTTGGGAAAAGACTCTGGGAAAATAAACGATCTGGGTTGTCTGAAAGAGTAAGTTTGTTGGAAATAATGACGCCACTTGGAGATAAAATTCAACAGCATCGTTTCCCTTTTGTTGGATGCAGTGCAGGTCAGACAGTATGACTTGAGTGAATTACAGATTAATCTTCTCCCCTTGTTGTACTTCACCTTTAAGGGACTGTCGACATCTGGACGTGCTCACTGCTTGGCTGACACTCCTGCAGGGCAGAGCTCCTAACTCGCAGAGCAACCACATCAGCAGAAGCAGTGAGGGGCCCAAGTGTCCATGATGGCTTTTAAGAGCATTTGGTCAGAAGGACAGGATCATTGTTTGCCTCAGTGTAAATACGTCTTAATACATATAGCTGATGCTTTTCCTGGGAGATTTCCTAAGGAGAGGGGCTTGCTCAGGGACTCTTTATTTGCGACCTTTCTTTGGGACATAGAGAGTTTGAATGATCGACCTTTGTGTGTGCCTCTCATGAAACTGTAATGGGTCTTATTTCAGCTAGCCTTCATTTCAGGTTTAGTTAATACTCCTCCAATTTTCCATAATGAGGAGTAAGACCGAAAGCTCTTCAGGATGAATCCACCTTACATCCAGGTCAGAATATTACCCTTCAGGGCAAATGAAGGCAAAGGCTTTGTTTGGACCTAAAGCGAAGTGTAAGCTTTGGCCATTTGTCCTCTTACTCTGTTTCTTTCCTGGCCTACTCCAAGTCCCTAGAGCTGTAATTAACTTGGTCTCTTGCCATTTATATATCTAATTGGGCCAAGTGACATTAGGGCTTGAGTAGCTCTTTTGTAGAAAGGAGTAAAGGCAAGTACATTTTCTTTATAGCTATCCTGCACCAATAACTAATGATCCACCCCTTTTTTTTTAAGTTTGCAGGATGTATTCATTGCAGGACTCTCAAATTCAGGTATAGAACAAGGTGAAATACAAAACATTAGCTACAGAAGCTATTCCAGGGCTCTGAAGAGCAACAGGCAGAAACTGGTTAAGTTCCATGTGGACACTTGGCCATTTCTTCAGCCATAATTTAGACTCTATCAGTTTTCAAATGCACATGGTTCCCAAGGTGTAGAAATATGAGATGTAAAAAGCTCAGAGTTTATTTACTCCCTGCTCCCAGCTGGCCCCACCAAAAAAAAAAATCCTTTGGGAATTAATGGGAAGACCAGGAATAATAAATGTCTTATCAAAAATAATATTTGTGTGCATCATTTGACAGTCTGGAGTTGTTAATAAAGGCAGCTGCCTTTGATCATGTAGCTGGCTTTCTCTGATAAAGCACGGAGTAAAGGGGATGTGTAGTTGCCTTCAGGCTGAGGCTTTTAAATAGATAGGAGTTTCTTGACCCACTTTCCCCTTTCCCCTGGTAGGAAGCAGGGTTCTCCAAGGCCCTGGGGGCTGGTGGCAACACAAGGTGAAAAGAGCCTGGATCCCTGAGTCACCATGTGGAAGAAGCTATGCAGATGATCAGAAAAAAACTCACTGGATTATTAGGTGAATGAGAAATTCTACTGTGTTAAGTCATTAAAATTTTAGGACCTAATATTCAAGATGACCTTAATATACCAATAAGATGGTGTCAGTTTTCTTTTTATTGGCATCTGTTTTTCAAGTGTCAAGTGAATTAATAATTCACTTATGAAAAAAAGCATAAATATTTTGTTGCTATGAACACCCCAAAGCATCAGGTGGCGAACTTCTTAGAAGGCCATTGAGAGTACCAACTTCAATTCAAGGATAAAAACTTAATCATTTTCGTCTTTTACTGATTCACTTATGCATTAGCTCAAGTTGTCACAAAAATGGCACATAAAAATTGGCAAATAATTACCTTCTTTGTGGTATGCTTCCGTGTTTTAAAATCTGAGCTCACCAGTGCGTTTTCTGTGGTGCCTACGGTGCTGTGTAGGTGGACGTTGTGGTTCTTGTGCCCAGTGCCCATGGACAGGGTAGGGTGTGACAGCAAACCTTCGGAATCAAGGCATTTGATTGTGTCTTGAGAAGAATGTTACAAATTCCAGTTATTTCACTTCTTTTTTATCTTTCAGGATTTAGCCAGCACCTCTGGCAGAGCTACTTAGAGCTGTAATCTCATGGGAACTGGCTTTTGTGAAGAACAGCCATGGCTATGTATAAGACAATAAAAACGATAGTTAAAATAGGTCACGTGGTCTATTAATAGAAATCCATGCGTGGTCACTGATGTGGTTTGAACAATAACTCCAATTTTCAGAAGCACAGATGTTAAACTGCTCTGCCTCTCCAGATGTGCTCACACCGGGTCTGTGGAAATGGAGCAATATGTAGTCTAAAGCACGCTGGCCTCTTGGAGAACAGAGGGCTACTTATTCCAGTTGTCCACCTTCCACAAAGATCAAAATAGAGCCCTTAATGTGTGTTTGGTTTAGATTTAGTGACATACAATATTTACTCCAGTCGGCACTTCCTCTCACCTGTGGAGATAAACTGTGTTACTTTACTACAAACCCATATGGTTTCTATCTCTGTCTTGCCTGTCTTAGTGCAGTATCTGTAGACTGTGGCCTGGTCACCAGGTCCTGTGAGCACTTCATGCAGAGTGGTAATACTCTAAATTTTATATTTACTCCTTTCTGTTCAGCTTATGTTACCAGCACCTTAAAATAAACACACATTCATTGGGGAGTATCTGCTACCAGACTTAGCCTTAAATATTATCGAACTAGCTGACAAAGGAAAGTTTTATGGCTGTCTGTAATTGCTGGGCATACTGGTTCTTTCTGGGCTTTTATGCTTTTTTTTCTCTCTCCACATAAACTGTTACATGAAAAAAATATCTTTTTTCAAGAAAGCAATTCCGATTATTATACAAACTATATGGAGTGTTGCACCCTCCTCCTTTTGGTCTCTTGAGTAATAATAATTCTTGTAATGGAGACTTTTCTACCATAATGGGATGGGTTTCCCTTTTATGAAAGAAAAAGAAGCAGAATCAGCATTAATTCATTTATGTAGTTCAATTAACAATGCTTATACGTTACATTAAAAGTATCAAACATGATTGAGGATGCACCGAACTTCCAGGAGTCTATAAGACAGACGTGGTGCATGCCAGCGCAGGACTCACAGATAGTAAGAGCAAATATCATTAAGTGTGGTGAGTTGAAAGGGGGCTGCATTGGGCTCCCGGCCTCCTGGGGTACCATTTGCTTCATCTAAAGGCTCTGCCTCCGATCAGGAGAACCCAGGAACACTATGAACTTAACAAACCAACAGAGTAGAAGTTTTAAAATGCATCGAGTCAGAAATCAAGTACAAAATGTAGGGACTGGATAGATTTTCAAACATTAAATGATCTCAAATTTGGATAAAGATTTTCTGACTCTTTCTGACCTGGAGCATTATGGCGAAGTGTGCAACAGAAGCAGTACGAGCACCAACAATAATGGCAGTAGTTCAAAGAAGGTGGCTGGGTCTCTTACCGTGCAGTCTTTTTTCCTTTCTTTCTTCCTCTACAGCCTGCTTCTTCTCTCCCTTCTCTCTCCCTCCGTCACATAAAGCATCTGCACTTGCAGATGGAATGCTGTTTAGTCATGCTCCCACCAATTAAAACAAAACCAAACTACAAGAGGGGAAAAAAAAAACCAGAGATAACTTGCACTTGCTTTCTGGGATCTCTCTAAACTGGACAACACAGATGGTGATTATTTGAGGGTGCAAATCGGGTTGTAAAATGAGTACCTTCAAAAATGTCAAAAGTAAATGCCCTTTTGGAGGCAAACAGGATCCTGAAAGACTTCCAGGAGCTTGCTGCCCAAAGCCCTTCATCCCACGTAAACGGAGCTTAAAGGAGAATTTGTCTGTAAGCGAGCTTTTGATAGTGCCAAGGTAACTTGACTGAGAAGAAGAGGCGACTGCGGGTTCTTGAGTGCTTGGTGGTCTGTGGTTGAGAACACAGACATCGTGCTTCTGGGTTTTTAGGTACAAAGAGTCTGGCGCGTGTTTCGTGGGATACAAGCACACATTACAGCAGAGCAGGCCTAATGGAAGTGGGCAGCTCAATAGCCAAACTTACCTCTTTAGTGGAGGATTTCTGGATGAGACTGGGAAAGGTCGAAAACTAGGTAAGAAAAATGGATTCACTCCTCAGCGCTCAGTCATCCCCTTTAAAAATGGATACACAATCTATTTTTTGACTTGTGAGTTTTGAGAATGAACAGGATAAGGTCTGCATCTCCTTCAGCTCCACAAAGACAGAAGTGGATGCAAACAATGAAAGCAAACAGTAAAATGCGGAGCACATTCCAAACCAACTCTGTACATTCTACGGCATACTGCAAATAATTCAGTACAATATACAGATGTTAAAAACTACACTGTAAGAAAGAGCTGTCAGAAGAAAAAGTTCAATAATAATCTACAAGAGAAAAAGCAAGTTTCTGTCTCATCTAAATGTTCTCTTCTTACTTGGAAGTGACAGAGAAAATTAGGACAAAAAATAAAGGCTAAGTAATGCCCTTCTCCTTTTGTTGAGACCGTGGGGTGGATCAATTACATTAGACAATCCTTAGATCCTTAGAGATTCTGAACAGTTGATTTCCTCCCTTGCGTGATGCGATACCTTCACCTCTTGACCAGTGAGATGGATGAATCAGAAGGCTAGTACAAGAGCAGGGAAGAGACCGGGAGTAACTTCCTGGGGCCATGAGGCCGATTCCAATATTCCTGATGGAGAAGGCCTGACTGTTCTGGACACTGGATCCAAATAGATGAGACCTGGTTAAGTGGGCGCATATTGAAATCCAAAGTAGGAGAGAAGAAGAGTATGGAGGAAAGGCTTCCACGAGGCCGTAGCCCTTGTCATTTGATAGACGCTCACCCAAATCATCCTACTAGGAGACTGGAGACCATGTATGGGGAAAAAACATGGAGACCAGCTCCGGGCTACAAGAAGCCAGTGGTGTGTGTGTGTGTGTGAGTGAGTGTGTGTGTGTGTGTGTGTGTGTGTGTGTGTGTGTAAGGTGGTTTGTAGTAGAATATTGGGAAGCCCCTGGGTCCATAACTGCTTGGAACCACAGGAATTTCACAGACTCTTCCTAATCCATACTATTGGAAACACTACTGTTGATTGCTCCACAAAAGAAATGGTATGTATGAGTCCTATTTTACAGACAGTATAATGAAGAAGAAAATGTGAGAAATGTTCCAGCTCAGGCTACACAAGTTACTCATAGCTATATTGTTTCCAAATTTGACACCCCGAATTTGCTTTCCTACCTTACTTCTGTTTATTATACTCCAAAATATTTAGCCACTTTGGTCGTACATCTGCAAATCTTTCAAGGGACTGTAACTATGAAAAATGTTTTATAAATGCTTCATGTTTCTGAGAATTGCTTTGGTGTATAGTCTTTACCAGTGGCCGTGCACCCTTTTAATGTTTTATCCAGCTTGATTATTTGAGTGGCAGCTTTTTCCTTTCCCTTTTTATTATAAATATTAGCTCATTAATCCTGCAGAACAATGGTGACATTTTCATATGTGTATGTACTGTACATTGAGTGTATCCATGTTTGGTTTTATTCTTTCTTTTTCCTCTCTCCTACTGGATCCTTCCCCTTCCCTAGTTATTTCCCCTTCTACTTTCATGTTGTCTTCCTCTGCGCCCCCGACTAGAATCCACACATGACAAAATATACTGTATTTGTACTTGTGAGTCTGGCTTATTTTGGTCAACATGATGATCTCCAGTTCTATCTATTTTCCTGCAAATGACATGATTTCATTTTCTTTATGGTAGAATAATACTGCATTGTGTATATATGCACCATATTTTCTTTGTCCATCTCTCCATCCATCCATCCTTTTGTGGGTATCTGGGCTGATTCCATAACTTGGCTCTTGTGAGTAGTGCTGAAGTAAACACAGGCATCCAGGTATCTCTCTTTTATGCTGATTTTGATTCCTTTGTGTAAATATCCAAGTGTGGTAAAGCTGAGTCATATGGTAGTTCTTAGTTTTTTGAAGAACCTCCTTACTGTTTTCCATAGTGGTTATACTAACTTACATTCCCACCAAGAGTGTGTAAGATTCTCTTTTTCTCCACATCCTTGCCAGCATTTATCATTTTTTGTTTTCTTGATAATAGTCATTCTGGCTGGGGTGGGATGGGATCTTAATGTAGTTTTGATTTGTATTTCCCTGATGGCTAAAGATGTTGAGCATTTTTCCATATATTTATCAGTCATTTGAACTTGTTCTTTTGAGAAGTGTCTGTTACTTCATTTATCCATTTATTGATTGGTTATTTGTTCTTTTGAGAATAGACAGAGGTCTCAAAAATAAACCCACACATTCAGAGCCAAAAATACACATTGGAGAAAGGATAACCTCTTCTACAAATGGTGCTGGGAAAACCAGACATCCACATATGGAATGCTGAAACTAGATCCCACTCTTGCATCCTGTACAAAAATCGACTCCACATGACTCAAAAACGTAAGTGTAAGACCTGAAACTTTTTATTATCAGCCATCAGTTATCCATTCATTTTTTACTGGTAACCGAAAAGGATTGTGGAAAGAAATACACTGTAAGGCGCACTCTGGTATTGCAATCGACATTGCTCTTCTTTCTGATTTGTTCAGCCCATTAGAGCTTATTTTATAAGGTTCTGTAGAAAACAAACAAAATACTAATACATGGACAAAAAAAAAAAATCCAACACAAACCCCACAACGAAACAAGCAGAGAAGGCAAAGACACAGGGAGATAAAGATAGCCTCACTAATGAGTCCCCAACTGATTAAAAGCAAACACATTTCTATTCCTAGAAAAGTGTAAGTAACATTTGTTGCCACTAACTGTTTAACTTTAGCAAAAATAAAGAGATGCCCTCAAATTTGTTATGGGAGGGTAGCAACACTGTGGCTAATTATTTCCCAGGTGCCTCTGGCCTGAATATAAAAACGAGCCATTAACAGCAACACATACAACCGGCCCACCTTCTGGTCCAGTGTGGCAGATAACACGTCATCGTGGGTGTCTGAAAGGGACACCTTATCACCACTGAGAACTGATTCTCCCCATGAATCAGTGACCAGACTCACAGGAGTTTCACTGTATGACTTGCATATAAACACTCCAGCTCTAGTGCGAAGGCGATCTGGGTCTGAGTCTCAGTCCTGTCTGTGTACCTTCCGGGGAACATTCTTCCATCAGTCATAGCATGTTTGCTCATGACTTGGTGGATTGAAAATGCAGCTGGGCTCTGCTTCGACAGCCTCTTTTTGTTCTTCATAGTATCAGCTGGGCTCATTCCCATGTCTGGGGCCTTGGACAGGGAGGGCCCTTATACCTGTGCAGTTACTCTTCATCCATCTAATAGGCCAGCTGGGTCTCTATGTGGTGGCTGAAGATTCTCAGGAGCAAGAACGGGCAAGCGCCTATGTGCAAGCATCTGTGAAGACTAGACTTAGGTTTGTTTGCTGTTGTCCTACTGACTTAAAGCAACTCACATGCCCAAGCTTAAATTTAAGGCTTAGAAACATGGGCTCCATCTCCTCAAAAGGTGCGTATATAGGGAACTGTGAACAAATTTGGGATCATAATTGTGACAGCGCCATACTACTCTAAGCTTCTAGACTGTTACTGCAACTTGAAGCTATTGTAATACCTACTCAGAAGGTTCTTGGGAAGATTAAATAAAATAATTCATGTAAAGTGCTCAGTGCCAGGCTCAATATATGTAAGGTGGAACTTTATTGTAGCTGGTTAAGAGAAGAGTGAAAGAGACACTAAGGAGAGGGAAGAGAATGGGGGAAAAGGGTTGGGGATATATTTTGAAAACTAAGACAGGGAAGGATCCTACGGAGAACATGTTGCTGTGGACACTACGAGGGACTGATCCTTATTTTGGTCATGGGTACCTGTGGGCACTGATCTTTGAGCTTCTTATTGGCTCTGTGACAATTCAGGAATAGTTCTTTTCATACCAGGAAAATAGACTCTTTCTAATTCTAAATTTCAAGCTTTTTCTTTTTAGAAATGGTGCTTGTGTTCGAATGGTGTATTTTATACATTTTCTATTATAAAAAACACAGGACTTTAGAACTTGTATAATAAAGAAAGTCTCAGTTTTAGAACATAAATTATTTTTTATTTCAAATTCTTTTCAGAAGTCTTATGGAGTTTCAAATAAGTTTGCATTTGTTTATAAATTTGATTATTTTCAAAATTTCCTTTGTAAATAGAGGTATCAGTTGGTTTTCTCAGTGTGTCCAGAGAATTCCCTTGACATGGGCTTTTTTGAGAGATTAGAATTTACTAATTCCACAATATCTGAAGGTTACTTTTGGAGCAAGTGTTTGTTTATATGAAGGTACAAATTAAAACTCCATTTAGCGTTCTGCTCTGTTGGAAGTTGGATTGTAGAAATTTAAATTTATCTTTATAAGTATGGAGTTGGAATATTAGGAGTCTAAATTTCGAGGAGAATGTTAAATGAGTAATTAGACACTTTGTAGGCTGAATTAGTTAAATGAGCCTGGAAGTTTAAATGTTCCCTTCATGCTCCCTGCAAAATTTGTTAGAAAGTGAAAACAAACCACAAAACCACACTGCAGTTCTGTGGAGGATTCAGAACAGATTTTTATGGGATGAGCTTCCTAAGGACCCCAGTCCATGCTTACATCTTCGGGCGGCTGATAAACCAGATGAGCCCATTTCGTGGTGTGATCCTCGATCAGCCGGTGTGAGGTCACTGCGGAGGGCATCAGATCAGACTCTTCTGTGGGCCCTGAACTCCTCTCTGGCTTCAGACCTGGCGCTTTCAGGTCTGGAACAAGGTCACTGCTCTCGCTGCTGGCCTCCTCGACTGTGAGTCCCGACGTCCCTCCTTCCTGCCAGTTCCTGACCTTGTTTGTGCCACCCCTTGTTCTGAATTCCTCCTTCAGTGGAGGCTGACTGTGTGTCTAGAACAAGGAAGGGTCTGAAATATTTTCTGCAAGTTGCCCCGGACAACAGCCCGGAGTGAGCAGGGCTGTACATTAGGAGGTACATGGATTCTGGTCCAGAACTTTGTAGTCTTTCTGTCTCCAAACCCAGGTCAAACTTCCTTTTTTTTGAAATCATGTTCCGCTCAGTGCCTCAGAGAACCTAGATGTATGAGGTATGAGGTCAGAGGACCCCTGGGGAAATCTGGAGTCTCTGCAGAAGAGGCTTCTAGAAAAGGCTGTGTTGAGTATGTGGCCAGGACATGGGGGAAGTAGCAGGTTTGGGCCATAGTGGTCGAAATGACTGCCATTCGGAATGGGCTGGAGTATGACAGAAGGACAGAAAGGCTAAACAACCTCTGTAAGGTCATCTCTTGCGTGGGTGGCTGTGTTGTAAGCTGAACTTGAAGATGCCTCTATATTCTCTACTGTACAATTCTCTAGTTACTTCAGCTGGACCCGAAACATCTGTGGGTTCCTTAGAAGCCGATTTCCAGGCTTCACTTCCAGGGCTCCTGGATCAGCAGGTACAGGCCAGGGCCAGAGAGTTTGCATCTCTAACCAGTTTGCTGGTGATGCTGCAGCTGGTGCCCTGGAGACCACATATCTCATTGTACCCAGTGGTGTTGAGAATCCTTTGTTTTTAGAAACTTTCTAGCAGCTTTTGTTGCTCATGCTGGTAAATGCATTGTTTAAACATTTGATTTTTAAAATATTGATTGAATGGAGTACTGAGGATTGAACCCAGAGCCTTCCACTGAGCTACGACTCCAGCCCTTTTTCATTTTGAGACAGGGCCTCCCTAAATTATAAATTGCCCAGGCTGCCCTCCCACTTTCGATCCTCCTGCCTCAGCTTCCCAGAATTCTGGGATTGCAGATGCTCCCCCTTTTGGTGAACAGATTTAAAGTGCTTTCCAGATTCAAGACTACAGCCACTTTTCCCCTCTGGTTAACAAGGTTCGGCACACCTCAGAGTGGTGGTTACATGGGCATTGTTAATTTTTGATGTGAAGTCGCTCTGCACATGGCAAATACACCGATCATGGGAGTGTTAATCTGCCCAACCCCAATGACGCTCCTGCACTGGGCTCTTGCTGCTGAGAATGAAGACATGGTCACTTGGCCATTTTCTGGAGGGCGCTTTTTCCTGTCTCTCCTGGAATCCCCACACTCTGGTTCACCCCCTCCTGTTTTCCTAATATGTCCAGTCACATTTTAATGACTGAAACGGCTTTGAAGCTTTCCCCACAGAACCAATTTTCACCCTCACTGAAGGGATGCTCCTGTCCTTCTGTGAGGAGTCTCTTCAGTGATAAGTTTTCACAGGAGTCTGGAACTCAAATGTATTTTGACTGCCGCCCTGACTGCAGCACGTTAACTCAGGCCCCAGAAGTAAATTTGTCACGGAGCTTTTCTGATGAGACAGGCTCTCCAAACTAATCGGGGCTGATGGCCGAGTTTGTCAGTGAGACATGTTGCCCACAGCTAGTTCATCTGCCAGAATATTTGGTGCTAATGGCAGGGTTTCATTAAGAGATGTGTTCAGGAGAGTCACAGCTACTACGATACAAGATCCGCCCTGGAAAATAGTGAGCTTATAAACCACAGGGCCCCGATATCAAGGTAGATGTTTTACACTAGCCCCAAATTTATGACAAGATTCCTTAATGAATGCTTTAGAGCAAGGGGCATAAAAACCAGCCGACCAAACTGCTCAACTGTAATATCAAAAGCTTGAAAAAAATCTCAGAAAGTCCTTAATGTGCTGCTCTTATCTCCGGATTTCTGAACAGTACTGAAATCAGTTGAAGTTGCTTCTGTTGACTGTAATCCAACAGAAATATCATACGTCTTGGCTTTGCCCCCGGCAAACTTTTCACTGAAGTCATTCGTTTTGCTTTTTGTTATGGTTACCTAACCTCAGACAGAATGCAGCGGGCTACTGAAAAGTAGGAGGCAGACATCTGAAAAGTTTCCAGTTCCAAGCATTTCTCTGCTTGGGAAATAGGACTGAGATTTTCTGAATTTGGTCTTTATTTTAAAGATATAAGGACAATGTGATTAGGCGTGGGAAGGGACTTGAATGTCAGCTTGACAACAGGACAGTGTGTCTCTCAACACACACACACACACACACACACACACACACACACACACTTGCCTGGAAACACTAACTTGGCTGGTTGCCTGGAAACATTTGTACCACCCGTCTACCTCGCATTTTCTCAGAGAAAGAGCCAGGAGAGTGAGTCTCAGTGATAACTCCTGTTCCCAACTGGAAACTCTGAAAGTCTTCCAGGTCCAGAATCAGAATGTTTTAAAGTTTGTAGGGCACACTATGATCATGTGGTTTCTTTAGATGTTTTAAACTTTGATAAATTTGGTCCAGGAACTGCCCTTCCTGAGAGCTCACTTATACATAGTTTCATCCTTAACTAGTAACTCCGGCCTATGATAAAGACTCAGGAGAGAATACATTTTAGTGTTTTGTCTTCATTGTTTGTTCCCATGGGACAATTCTTCTGTGGCCCATCTTGGTGGGCTCATTTGTTCATATGGTGAGTATGTTATTGGTGCCTGATTGGTGCTGGGAAATGAGTCACTGACGAGTGTGGTGAGTTCTTGTCTTGTGGAGGCTGGCTTCTAATTTGGAGTTAGATAAGCAGACAAATCATTGTAAGTTAGGATAAGCGATGTACGTATTGATAGAAAAATTTATGGGAGCACAGGGGAGGGGGAAATGATTGACTAAAGAGATCAGGAAAGTGACATTTCATCAGAATCTGGCAGATTAGAAGATGTTTACCAGGAGAGAAAGAGTGGAAGAATAGTCTAGGAAAAGTACATTGTGTGTGTGTTTGTGTGTGTGTGTGTGTGTGTGTGTGTGTGTGTGGTCATTTGTGCTCAGAAGCTGCTCATGTGCTCCTACATATTTTTCAGACTTTCTGCAGTTAAGCTGGATCTTGGTGAAGGGGATTGGGGTCAGCAATGCGGCAGTGCCCACCATCCTAGCATTTAAGTGTTGGTGTGCCCCATCCATGTCTCCTGCTGCTACACACATGGTAGCAGTATGTGAGATGGCTGAATCAAAAGAAGGAGGTGAGTCCCCAAATCCCTGGATGGAGGGGGTCCCCTCTGGCCTGCATCATACTTTGTGTGAAAGAGAGATTGACTTATATTATGTTAAACTTGGTACTTGGCATTAATTAGTAAGACATGGGAAAAGAGTGGAAGACATAGAAGAGCAAGGTGTATCTGCAAAGTTACACCAGAGCTGAAAGCCAGCATGTAGAAGCAACACTTTTCAAGTCAACTGGGGCCAGATAGGGATCTCCAAGTCATAATCAAGATACTGGAGTTCATTCTTGAAGCAGTTGGAGTAATGGGAAATTTTTATGCAGGGCAGTCATGTGATAAGCATGAATTTTGGAGATAAATGTATAGTGGAGTGCATTGGGATGAGTTGGAGAGAGGAGTAGCTGAGGCCAGAGACCAGTTAGAAATTACTGTAAAGGTCCAGGTAAGAGATGGTGGGGCCCTGGGCTGTGGCAATATTCCTTGTATTTTTACATCTATCAGCATTCCTGATAGATGTAAAGAAGGAGGGAAGCCTCACTTGACAGGTTATGCCACAGGTTAGCAAACTATCGCTCACCTGCTTTGGAAAGAGAGTTTGGAATTGAGCCACAGTCATTTATTTATGTGTTGTCTTTGACTTTCATTCTACGATGGCAGAGTTGGATAGTTATGATAGGAATTGTATGGTCCCCAAAGACTGAAGTATTTACTATTTGGTCCTTTGCCAATCCTCTGGTCTAACTGCTTGGATGGGCATTAGTTGAACCACCATACCATGTTCAGAGATACCAGTAACTTGGCTAGTTCTGTCAAGGACTGGTTTATGCCAACTAAGTTTGAATCTGTCACCACACACCTGTTAATTTCCCAATGTAGCCATGCAGTGGTACAGAGAAGTACCCTTCTCTCCTCTCCAGCCCTCTTGGCAAGTTTCCATGGGAATAGGAGAGCCACCTTTTCTCTAGAGAAAGGGGTTAATGACTTACAGGTGGCTACACGTGTATGGCCTCTCTTTATTATTCCACGCAACAGAGGGTGGATGGAGCCACCCTCTTTAAAGTGACTGCTTAGTTATTCTCTGCTGTCCTAAATTTTTCATGTAAAGACTCTACCCTCCAGGTTTGATGGGATGATGTGAAAAGACTGCTTTGGTCTCTGGTCATGTATACATACAAACATATGTAAGAATGGCGGACCTCACAGTTGTGCAACTAGCTTTAAAAATTTACCTGTGTGTCTTGGAGTTTTTTCCTTGTCTGTAAATACTGGGCTGCTTCATTCTTTGTACTATACCATAATTGGTATTTTGATCTTTATTTGCCTCCTATTGATTCAGAATTTGGAACAGAGAGAATGTCCAATTTAGGAGCCTCTTCAAACTCCAATATATGATATAAAGTCTGGAAACTTCAAGGCTTGACATCCATTCAGGGATGTACACATAGTGGTGGTGGTGTGGTTTGGAAGACTACTTTGGATAGAGCTCTCCTTTCAGATTTTTCTTTACAATCTGTGACATCTTTATTATTGGTAGTCACGGGTGTGTGGCTGTTTTTATCAGGCACAGGCTAGGGGAGCTGGGTTGCTGTTTTTGACCTTAGCAGGTGCACTGAATATAAAAGAAGTTTCTTTTGATCGTACAGGATTTTTGGCATTGGCAAGTGGAAACATTTTTGTTCTCCTTACTTGCTTCCCTGATGGTCAGGACTTAGGAATACTAGTATGCTTGGTTCTACCTTTACATGATAAAGGGATTGGTAGCAATTATTGATCAGCTGCTTCCAATATCCTATTAAACCTGTTTTGACCTGTAACCAGTTCTAGGTTCAATGAGTAGACCATCCTCTTGGTATCATATAGCTTGTTCATTGGCTGTTAAACCTTCCATCTCTCCTCACCCAGCACAGTTTCAAACTGACTTTATCTTTTTGATTATGTAATCTTCTATCTTGGTTGTAGATTTCAAGGATCCAGCCTGGAGTTCAGACATAGGCAGATTTTGTTAGTGATTCTAGAAGGAGGAATGAATCCTCCTCTTAAGTTAGGTGTAGGAAAAACTCACTGGAATTATTGCAGTCCCATCTTTGTAATATAATACAGGAAATAAAAAAACTCAGTGTAGATGTCTTGCTTTGATCTATTAGTAGGAACAGGAGTAGTGGGAGATTGAGAGGAAAATTACCTTGATAAGTCTCATGAACGAGAAAAAAATTTCCTTAAGAAAAGGTTGAGATCAAGTACCCTAATGTAGGCAGGTAGAAAAGGAAAGTGATATGTGTATGATTATAAGGAAACGTTGAGATCTTGGTGGCCAGGTAAGACAGATGTGGAATGAGGGACAGAGGTTGACATCTCGGGGCCAGGAATTCCAGAATATTCTTGGTCAAATTTTCTTCTGTAGACTGACTCTCATCATATATTTGAGGATTCAATCACCCCTGCTTTGGGGAAAAAGAAAGAAGGAAGTAATACATTGTTTTTCTGCTAAATTACATCAAAATTTATACATTTCCTGGGAGATTAATTTTATATTGTTACAGCATACCGACTATATAATGCCTGCCAAGCATTCAAAAATTGGGGTAGCTTGAGCTTTGCAGTCAGTCCATACAATCTATTTCAAAAGGGGAGAAAGAATTATAATTGGGTGTCATCACTGCCAATCATTTCTAACTCAGGAAATTTTATAAAGATGACCAGAGGATCTCACCTGCTGCTCCTACTCTGCAGCGTTTTGGTGGCAGTAGCCAGACCTCAGCGCCTGCTTATTCCCTCAGAGTCCAGAGGAGGGTGTGAGGCTCGGCTTATGTGTGTGGTGGAAATCATTCATCTCACAAGCAAAAGGCTAACACCCAGGAGTCATACTTAAGTGTTGCGCAGTCTACAAAGCAGTGGTAACAAACCATTTGTGGACTGGTTTCTAAGTCTGTCAATTTTTGAGGCCTGAGAAGATTGGCCCCTGACTTCTAAGCCCCTTAGTGTTTAGAGTTGTCTTCCTCCTTAATTATTTTAAAAGACACTCCATTCAGTCTCGTTCCAAAGATTTTTGGCAAGCATCTGAACTATCAGGCTAGAAAGATGTAAAAAAGGAGAAGAAATACAGGCTTGCACATTGCTTGTCAATGGGGAATGAGAGAATTAGTCGAGAGAGTGATAGAACCAATCAAAGAGGACAATAAGATCTCATAAAGCAAATGACATATGGACTCCAGAGAAGCTCACTTGTGAAGTGCCAAGGAGGAGACACAGGGATTGTGATGCCTAATGCTGTGTGTCTTGAACAGATTCAAGACCGAAGACCAGCACCATGAGTACTGAACAATTTCATCACAGGTAAGTTTTGGGGTAGCACAGAAATTGAAGGTGGGAAACTGGCTGATGTTCTGCTCCTGAAGGGAGCATAATGGGAAATATCTGGAAGATTAAGAGATAAGGTAGGGAGGGGGAAGCACAATAATCAGAAATGAGGCCTAAAACAGTAGATTCAGAGGTCCGGGTTAATCGCTGTCTGATGAGAACTTATTCCTTGATATACATTATCCAGTTAAGGGTAGACAAGAATAGTTGGAGTAATGGATGCTTTTTGGACAGATCAAGAAATCCTTGTGTGAGGCTCTTATGGGAAGTGGCATCACAATGGTAGGAGCCATGTGACAGCACTCACATGGCAAGATAGAAAGCCAGAGACACTCTAGAGTTGGGCTTGTTCCTCTTACAACAACCTAGTCCTGCAGGAACTAACTGAGGTCCTATGAGAACTGTATTAATTCCCTCTGAGGGCAGCATCCCAATGACCTAATTAACTCACATCAAACTTGACCCTTAATGGTTTTACCACTTCTATATACTGTCACATTGGGGACTAAGTTTCCAACACCTTTGGGGGCAAACCATATTGAAACCATAGCGGAGGAGAAAACTGTGTGTCGCTGTTAGTAAATTAAAAGGTGGATCACGAGGTATCAGTTGGTTTGGAGGCAGGAGGAGCACAAAGCCCAATTGGACCTTGAGTCAAGCTAGCTTCTCCAACTCTGTTTCGTCAGTTGCAGGGCTAATATTTGGATCCATTTTAGAGGCCCGAATCTATTTCAGTTTTCTCAGAAGTCAGTGTAGAAAGAGATCAACTGGCCTCAAAAATACCCAGGCTTTCTATGTGATAGGCTCTGTCGTAAATTCTTAACATCTCAGTATCCTTTTGTGAAATGATTCCAAACCCCTGGGAGGCGGGTAGCACCTGCATCTCACAGACAGAGAACGTGAGCTCAGAAAGCCCCAGCACTATGGCCATGGTTCAGATGTCAGGACTGGAATTAGAATGCAGGTCTGCAGAGATGGCACTCTTAATGCCTCTGCACAATTACTTCACTGGAGGGTTGTCAGTTTGATCTCACAGGTCTATTCTGCAATGGGACCTGCTGTATAGACACCTGGCTTCCTACTGGTCTCTTGTCCTCTGGTAGGAGCTTGGGAAGAACCACAGTAGTGCTGCTGCTAGGGGCTCCTTCTGCCCCAGTCTTCCATTCCAATACAGGCTTCCTCGGAAGTAGTCATCGGGAGTCACTTGGGACGGCTGTACTTTCAAATTCATAGACTCATTAAAGTGGAAGACAAATGACTGAAAAAAAAATCACACTTCTATTGCTGTCCTCTTGTTAGATTGTATGTGGCAACTGACATTGAGACTTGTAAGGTCCAGGATGTAGCAGGTAAGATGACGTGACCAAGATTACCTTGTTTTCTACCATGGGACAATAAAGATTAGGATGGAGACGCTCAGGAGAGAAAGCTGCCCATCACTTAGTGCATTCATCCACTCAATCAACTGGTCCTGGAAACATACTGCACACCTTTTGTGTACCTGGCCTCACACTAGATTCTGAGGGGGAGAAGACAAGCATGAGGATAACAACAGCAGTAATAATAACAGAAACAGCTAACGGTAATTGGAGTTTGGTTTATTTTGCAGAAGAAGCTTGTGCTGCGAGACCTCATATGCATTAATGTGATCTCCAGTGTTAGATGATAAATCAGTGCACAGAGTGAGTGCTAAGTTGCCCATAGCTGCACAGCTCTGTAAGTAGGGAAATGAGTAAGAATCTTCTTTATCCTTGGGGAATTCATAGAGTGTAGAGTAATATATAGAAAAGATGGACAGTGAGCAAGTGTAGTTTTGGAAATAAAGAGAATGAAAGTCAGATAGTACACATCAAAATATAGTTAGTAGGATAAATAAGTTCTAGTGTTCTGTACCACAGCAGGGGATTATGGTGCATGACAACTTATTATGTATTTTATTAAAAAACTACAAGGCAGGGGTTCATAGCCCCCACCCTGAAGGATAAACTTTGATGGAAGTGGAAATGCTAGTTGCCCTGATGTGGTCATTACACATTTTATACCTATATCAAATTACCACACTATACCCCTAAATATGTGCAATTATTATGTGAATTTAAATAAAAAGGAAAGACTTAAAAAGATATAGTGTCTTCTGTGTTTAATACCCACCAAATTTGCCAAGAGTCAGTGTACTTGGGTTCTTTCTGGGATGTTACAGAATAAACATCCCCATTTCTCCTGGGAATGCCGTAAGTTGAATAGTCTGTGGAACTCCAGGCTCTCAGCACGTGGTCCTAGTTTGAGGAATGGAAGAAGCCCAGCACACCTTAGTCATCTGGAGCAGGTAGCCGGGCTGAATGGGAGGAGGAAAGGAGCCGCCATTTCCTGTCTCCTCTGTGCCAGGAACATCCATTACTGTGTCTGCCTGTACAGCCCTGGCCGACCCAGCAGCTAAGAGGGCTGCAGATGACTCCACGGAACCTCTTGTAATCTGTACAAAAGCATTTTGCTGGCTATTTACCAGTGGGCCTGGCTGGAAAGGTCAAGGCACAAGTGCATCCTTCTTGCTGAATCTCTCTTAATTAGTTGCCTAATAGCCACTCTTCTTTTTCCTCATTCAGGAAGCCTCGATTTCCCGTAAAGCAGCAAAAAGGTTGAGTTTTGCTCAGTAGTAGGCGTACAGTACCCTCGACATGCTTCTCTATCCCTGAGGTGGGCAGACCAGCCTCCTGTTTGCACAGGCTGCACGGCTGTTCATGCAAATTGGTTGCTAAGTACTCATTTGCTCACTGTGGGTCTCTGAAATTGCAGATATGGAGGTGAGATGGCGATTTGTGGGTGGATGAGGGGTGGATTAGCGTGTGCCGCATATGACAAGTGCCCCCATCGCGTCCGCTTTAGAATGTGCTGTCCTGAAGCTAACGACACCTCTCAATTAAATTGCAGTTTTGCCCTCAGTAGCTTTGCCCTATTGTCCAGGCCACTTGACCTGTCAAGCTGAGCAGAGAGGGTGTGTGGAAAAATATATTCCCTCCCTGCTCACGGGGAGAGAAACCTGCTTGCATTCTTAGGGGCCCTCAAATTTCCAGAGCTGCTTAGCCTATCTCTAGACATAAGCGGATGCAAGTAAAACAAAGCCTTTCAGTTCCGGCTGTGCGGAGTTCTCTCTCTGCGCCGTGAGTCACAGTGCCCATAGTAATGGCTTGCCACGCGAGCCACTATCGAGTTTGTGTGTGTTTTTCTTTTCAAGAGATGACAGTTCCCAAGTGAAAGGACACTTCAGCTCTGATAAAACTTTCCTTCTATTGTTTGAGTTTTGTGTTTGTTTTCTGGCAAAGCCCACTGCTGCCTGTGCATTGTGTGCAGCGAACAGTTTCCATTTTTGTATGGTGAGGCCAGCCGGGGTCTTTGGGGGGTTCTTACTAGTATTGCCTGAAGCGAATACCACAGCTCAATAGCAATTTAATATTGTAATCAGGGAGCAAACTGTGCAGTTTTGGCACATCGTGATAATTATTAACTACATCTATTAGTGTTACGGTTCTAGTAACTAATATTTACAAAAGGTTCCCTGTGTAGGGAAGACCTTGCCCAGACACAAATGTCTGCGTTATTCCTAAGTGATCGTCACAGGCCCTTTGAGCCAACATTCATGTTCACTGTTTAAAGATAAAGCATCAATCCTGAGAAATCAGACTTCAAAAGCCCTGGCTCATGAATAACAAATTCTCAGGGCGTAAACCTATGCTGAGGTTTGGAACATATGATGAGTTTATGGGAAAGTTTTCCTGGGGAAAAAAATTCTAACAAAGTTGAGAGAGAGAGAAAAGAAAAAAAAACAGCAGAAGGTAAAGTAACAAAGGAAATCCTATTTAATTGGTCTCGGTCTCATCCAGGAAGAGTTCAAAGCATGTTTCTCTTTATGTTCAAGTGGAGTAGCTTAGGAACATCTGGGTTCTTGTTTTCTGGTGTGCCGATGGGCACAGAGGGTGTTTTTGAGGGTGGTGTATGGTTTTGAGGGTGGGATGCCATAGTGGGTTCTCTTAGCACTAAGATTCAGCAAAATCAGGTATACAGGATTGGTGAAGAAGCTGAGCAAAGGCAGATGCACTCCTGAAGCTCCATAATTCTGCCACCCTTCAAATGATGTTCCTAGACATTTGTCTTGTATCTGTCAGTTATGAAATAATATATTTTTCCTTTGAATCTTCTTTCATGGCTATATTTAATGAATAGACAAGTTACTTAAGCTTCACTGTCTTAAGTCTGTTTTGTGTTGTTATAACAGAGCCTGATGATGGGTGATGTATGAAGAAAAGAGGTTAATTTTGCTCATGATTCTAGAATAGGAAAGCATACAGCACGGTGCTGGCTTCTGGCAAAGGCTTCTTGGCTGCATCACAACATGGCAGACGGCATCATGACAGCAGGAAAGTGTGTGTGAAAGATGATGTACAAGACAAGAGGCATGAAAGGGTGAACTGAGGAAGGTGGACTTCATAAAAACTTGTTTTTCTGGCAACTAGTCTAGTCCCTTGAGACCTAACCCAGTCTATTGAGAAAAGCAATCCATTCATGGGAGTAGATCTCTCACAACCTCAAACACCTCTTAAAGACCTTACTGCCTCAGTTCCATATATTGGGGACCAGGAGTTCAGCTTTTTTATTTTATTTTATTTTTTTACAATGTCCTCTTCACTCCCTTCCCCCACAGGGAAGATAATCTTAGCTATAAATTGCTGCCAAATAAGTCCCAGTTGTAATAGGAGGGTAGAAGGCCAAAGGGACAAGATAGTTAGAAAAGTTAAAAAAAACCTAATATGTTTGAGTCAGCAGGACCTGATGGCTTGCCCTGTAGGATACTGAATGAATTTTCAACTTTCATTTTAGGACTATTGGCCAGTGTTTCCCCCAAATCACAAGGGATTGGACAAAGCCCCTAAGGATAGCAAAAGGGTAAATGAGGTGCCCATTTTTAAGGGAAAGACAAGAAGACCCTAGAAATTTCAAACCTGTGAGTTTAACATCAATACCTGGGAAGATCTTGGAATAAATTATCAAATAATCAATTGGCTAGCACCTGAAAGGACATAAAATACTAAGTGGAAATCAGGAAATCTTTGAAAGGACCAATATTACCAGGGGAACTTAATTTCTTCTCATGATCATGCGAGGCTGTATAGACTGGGGGGATGAACTGATGGTATCTATCTCCATTTTAGTAAAGATTCTGATTTTTAAAAACCAGAAAATATCTTTTCCATGTTAGAAAAGCATGCTCTTACCAACCTTTGTGCTAGACACTGGAAGGCTTCACCCCAGGGGGCTATCAATGGCTCACATCAATCTGGGGGGGTACTGAGTGCTGTGCCAGAGATTAGGGGCCAGGGTCTGTCCTACTCAATAACTGGATGAAGGAATTAAGACTGTACTCATGGTATTTGTAGCTGGCACTAAATTAGGTGGTGGTGTTACTGCTCTGCAAGACAGAAATAAAATTCACAATTGCTTTGACTCATTGTGAAAATGGCTCCACAGAACCGGGATAAATTTTCACTAAGGACAAGTGTAACATGGCTTAAGTGTCCCCAGAGCCTTAGGACAGTGCCTTGGGCATCTTTGGCCAATATCTGCAGTGTCTTCCTGGTGGTGCTGTTGTGAACACCAAAGTGTGATAATGAGGCAGAAGTGCTTTGTAAACCATGGAGTACATTACAAATGGCAAAGGTCTGTACCAAAGAGAGGAAAGTTATTATTAAAGGCAAAGAAATATGTCCTGTGAGGAAATGTGAAAGGAAGTGGAGCTGTTTAATCAAGAGAAGAAAGACTAAGACATGATTTTAGCAATGTAGCCATTTTATGATGGTTTTTCAAAAAACAGATTATTTCTTCTTCTTTTCTGTAAAGGAAAAATAGACTCGAATAATTCTAGATGAATTTCAGTTACATGCGAGGGCTAACTTATATAGGCTGGGACACTTCTTTCCTCACAGATGTTACCTTGTTTAGTGTTGACCCTTCTGGCCGAATGCACCACCCTAAAAAGTCTAATTCTTGTTGCATCTCCAGTGCCTAGGAGAGGACTTGACATACCGTACATGCCCAGGAAATGTTTGTTGAATTGAATGAATATCAGGGGCATAAATATTGGCTCAGAACTTGGGAAGCCATCATTCTTAGAGATTTTAAAAAGTAGAGACAATTTATTTTGGAGACCAAATATCTCTCCAACCTTATTTTCATCGTGTATATGAAAGAAGTGAAAATATTTATATTTCTACCCTGATCTTAGCTCATGGATGTCTACTGGTGGGAGAGGAAAGGCAGCAGATCTTTTTGGTCTCAGCCCTATTGTTTACCTCTTAGCCGGTGGCAGAATCCTCGTGATGAAGAGCAAGGGAAGAGGAAAGGTGCTACTGCATTTCATGACTTCTGCTGCCACTGGACCATTTTCTACGTTTCTGCAGTTTGTTATCACACTTGCTTTTCTAGGACCTGTGAACCAGACCACAAAAGCCATCATCAGTGGCCCTTGGCCTTGGGAGGGTGCATGGTGGACTAAGAAATGTCTCTGCTCCTGTGGCTGGGCTTTGTTTCTGACATTCTCACTGGGGCGTCTGTGCTCTTTGTGTGTGTGTGTGTGTGTGTGTGTGTATGTGTGTGTGTGTGTGCCAAGGGTTGAACTCAGGGCCTTCTGCTTGCTAGGCAAGCACACTAATCACCGAGTTAAATCTCCAGCCCCTAGACTCATTTTCTTCTGATTGAAGCTTACATTTTATGGATTGCAGTATAAGGTATCTTATTTAAATAACAGGCATTTCTTAGTTGCTGAGTACAGCCTTGGAGTTCTATACGTAAGTATTCTAGAATTATGCCAAGGAAGGCTGTTCTTCAGGGCAGTTAACTCAGCTGGATGTCTGGGGCCACTGGCAGTCACCGTCGGCGGGGGGGGGGACTCCAGTGCCTGCACCCCTCCTCAGTTTCTAGGTAGGCATGATGAATTGAACATGGTTCATTGAACCATAAGTATTGAAGGCAGAGATGTTCATTTAATTAAAACATTTTATTTGTATGTGCTCGGATTACATTCATCTTAGGGAGTGGGTGTGTGTACTGAAACTTGTTTCTTTTTATTCTCCTTCACCTTCCCACCCACCTCCTTCTTTCCATCTCTAGCCATTTTTTTCTTTTTCTTCTTCATCATCATCATCATTTTTATGACACATAAAGATTGAATTCATTGAAGGTAGTTGGAACATGTATATGATACATTTTAAATCCTCTTCTCCTCTCCCTCCACCCTCAGACACTTGGTCACCTTCCCATTTGCCAAAGATCCATCTCCCTGTTTCCTTTTATCAATTTTTATTTTGCTTTTTATTTGTACTTTAGATAATTCAAATGAGAGAAACTATATAGTATTTAAGCTTGTATGTCTGTTTTATTTCACTTAGCAGTATGTTCTCAAGCCATTTTCCTACAAATGTCTAGAATTTATCTTTCATTACACCTGTTTCTTTACTTAATTTCATTACTTGATTTCTTGATTATAGCCATTCTTTCTGAAGTGAGATGGAATCTCAGTGTTGTTTCATTTTTTAAATATTTTATTTATTAGTACATGTTTGTAGCGTGTTTACCCTCCTTATGTGGAGTTGGTACATGTGCACAACACATCTTAATTCCTTCTTTCGTCTCCTTTCCCTCCCCTCCCTCCCCTCCCTTTGTCTCTTGATCACTTCCTCTTTGAAAAAGATCTACCTCCCTACTTCCTATTATCTAGTTTTCATTTTTCTCTTTATTTACACACTGGGTTTCTCATGTAAGAGAATCCATGTGGTATTTAAGCTCGTGTGTCTGGCTTATTTCACTTAAAATTGTGGTCCCAAGGTGCATCCTGTTCCCTACAAATGACTCAAATTTATCTTTCTTTATGACAGAGTAGTACTCCCTTATGTATAAATACCACATTTTCTTTATCCATTCATCTGTTGATGGACATAAGGCCACTTTTGTGATTTAGCTATTATGAATTGTGATGCTGTAAACATGGGTATGCATATATCACTAAAATGCTGAATTTGCTTGTTAACTGTAGGAATCTTTTATATATTCTAGATACTAGATCTCTGTTTGTGGAATAGCTGACTTTTTTTTTTTTCCAATTCTGCTTTTTCTTTTTTTCTTTTTCCACTTTGTTGGTTGTTTCTTTCACTGTACAGAAGCTTTTGAATTTGATGTGGTCCCATTTGTTGATTCTGGAAACTATTTCCTGTGCAACAGGGGTTCTGTTCTGAAGGTCCTTACCTATACTTATGACTCATAGAGTTTTTTGTATTTTGTCTTCTAGCTGGTTAAGTGTTTGTTTTAGCATTTAGATTCTTTGATTCAATAGGATTTTAGTTTAGCACATGGTGAGAGATGTGGGTCTGGATTCAATCTTCTGCATGTGGATAGTCAGTTTTCCCAACATTATTTATGAAATAGGCTATCTTATTTTCTCCAGTGTATATTTTTGGCCTCTTTGTCAAAGATCAAATACAGTAAATCCCAGTCACATGAACATTTGAGTTGCAAAGTTTCACAGGTATATTGTATAAGATTCACAAGTGTACTATATAAAAATTTTCATATGTTTATTGACTACTTGTACTTCTTCTGAGATGTGTCTATTTCACTTGCCCAGTTTTTGATTGGGTCTTTCATTTTTGAAACTCTAATTTCTTTGAGTTATATATTCTAGATATTAGTCCTCTGCTGAGGAATAGTTGGCAATTTTTTCCCCATTTTGTAGATTGTCTCTTAACTCTGTTGGTTGCTTCCTTTGCTGTGCAGAAGCTTTTAAATTTTATGTAATATCCTTGTTGATTCTTGCTGTTATTTCTTAGGCACTTGGTTTAATATTCAGAATGTCTTTGCCTACTCAAATGACTTCAAGAGTTTTATCTATTTTATCTTCCAGCCAATTAAGTGTTTCTGTTTTAATATTTAGATCTTCGATGCATTTGAATTTTAGTTTGGTGCATGGTGAGAAATATGGGTGCAGTTTCAATATTCTGCACCATTGTTGGTTTTCCCAGCACCATTTACTAAAGAGGTGATCTTTCCTCTAGTGTATGTTTTTGGCCTCTTCATCAAAGATCAAATAGCTGAATGTGTCTGGAGTTGTTTCTGCATCCTCTATTGTGTTCCATTGATCCACGTGTCTGTTTTTGTGCTAATACAATGTTGTCTCTATTGCTGTAGTCTTGAAGTATGACTGGAAGTCAGGTATGATGCCTCCTGCTTTGCTGTTGTTGCCCAGGTTTGCTTTTGCTATGTCTGAGTCTCTTCTGGTTCCATACGGATTTTAGAGTTATTTTCTCTAGTTCTGTCAGGAAAGCTGTAAGTGTTTTGATTGAGGGTATATGTATGTATATCAGTTTTGAAAGAATGGTTATTTTGATAGTATCAGTTCTCAAAGACAGGGATTTTTAATCTGGGGTCTCTGCACGAGTTTCTGATAGGTCAGTGACTTTTCTGTGGCCAAAATACATTTCTCTGTATTCGTGAGTATATCTATTGGTTAAGAAAAACTTTCCTGGGTTTTTAGCAGAAAGTCAAAGTGACAAAAAATCTTGCATTTTCCCTCTCATGATGGAATGGATAGCAGAGAAACTGCCGTGATGTAGTTCATAGTTGTTGTGGCTTATAGATGTGTCTAACAGATGTCCCCCTCAAAGCCTCATACACTCATAGGTGGGACTTTTTGAAGGTGGCTGGATCATGGGTTTGTGATAACTGGATTAGTTCACTGATTGGTTTAGCACAGTTCTAGGGGTGGCTAATGGGAAGGCCCGCCTAGGTGTGGGTGGAACAAACCAATAGGCTAGAAGCCTCAATGGAATAAGAAGGGAAAGGAAAGTTTGCTGCTTCCTGCTTCCTGGCTGCCCTGCCATGGACCGTTTCTCATCTACAATGCCCTTCTGCCTCACCAACCTGCCTTGGAGTCAGCCAGCTGCAGACTGAAACCTCTACAAACTGTGAGCTAAATATAAGCCTTTCTTCTTTTAAATTGTTGGGTATTTTGTCCTAGCAAAGAGAAAATAACTATGACAGTGGCAGAAGGTCCAGCTATTGAAGGTGACTAGTCACACATGAAAGTCAGATGGGAGTCATTTGTCACCAAGAAGCTTTGGCTTTTGGTACCCAAATACCCACCAACAAGCAGAAGAGTAGGCCTGTCTCAGGAGGATGAATGCTGTCTGAAGGGGATTGAAAGTCCCAAATTCAGAGGTACAAGTAAAGTTACTTCATTTTCTAAAATATAATTGTATTAGAACATAAATATCACTAGACTGTTTAAAAAAAAACCCTCAAGTATTTCAGGGCTTTTCTTCTCAAGAACCATGAGAAGATTCTAGAAGGTTGACACAGTTTCAAGACATGGAGAAGCCCTGTGGATGTTGGTTTTGTGTCCTCAGTAGTGTCTGTTGAGATGTTCATGTCCAGCCTTGTGTGGTTGACTAGGCAAGTCACTCGTTAGAATGATGGGACTTATTGATTATGCCTATGGCTCGTAGGTATGGGAAGTTGATGCAGAACCATCACACAGACAAAGCTGATACCAGGGAGTTTTGGGGAATTAAGGATTGGGCACAATTAGTGAACAGCAAGGGAATTTGATGAGAATGTGTGACCCAGTGTCGTGACTCAGATACTGGAACATGCTCACGATGGGCTCAGATGACCGATGTAGTTTTGTCCTTCAATAGAACTGGCTCAGCAGTTGGGTTGGAATTGAATCTGGAAAGAAGGGACATTATAAATGTCCCTGTGAAGGGCTGAAGAGAGAAGAGGCCAGAGACATCACTGCACACACTAGCAAGAGCCTGTCCGGGCATAGAGAGCTTTGTTGTCCATGAAATACTGAACTTATATTGGTCTTAAAGTGTGATGTCTCATTTAAGAAAAAAAGCCATGGGTCAACAGTCTCAAACTTCCCTTCAGTTCTCTATTTCAACTATTCAAGAGCAATATTTCACTTTGAAACCTTTTAAAATAGCAACTGCAAAATTTCTGTCTGTGGGAGGAAGCTTTTTGACAGTACAGAGATTGGGCCAACAGGCACTACCAGTGGAAGCAAAATGTAGAGTGAAAATAGCTGTGCCGTTGGGACCTGTGATGCTGTCTGCAGAGCACCTTGGGCATCTCGGAAGGGGCATCACATCAGTGCTGGTTATTGCTGCCTTCATCATTAGTGTGCTGTTAAGAAAACGGAAACCAGTGAATGAAAATGAAGGCTTTACCCGAGCCACCTGCCACTTAAGGGACATGGGGAATCAAATAATAGGGAAGGGTCACAGTATCCCACGGTAAGTCAAGGAATGGGAAGATTAAGCAATTGGTTCTGAGTCCAATTTGTGGCTCATCTGTGGAGAAAAGACCATCACAGTGTTCCAAATTTCCAGCCCCTTCCTCACCTTCAGGGTTTAGATACCATCATCGCTCCCTTCTCCAATCTAATAATGTGTAATGGTTTCCAAGCATGTACTCTCTTTTTCTTTATTTACTCCTTTTCCCTCGTTTCTTTTCTTTTAAACAAATAAATTCCTATTGGAGTAATGTTTATACTTTTATCCTCACTTTGGAAATGGGGAAATAGTGGCTGAGAGCTTTGGCAATGCCCTTGTCTGAGGAAGGGTAAGAGGCAAATATGCCTGGGATTTATTCTCATCCTTAGTTGCTCAGATTCTATAATATTCAGAGCAATGTCCTTCGGAAAGTGTCTCTCTTGGAGGCTTCTGGCTCTCTTAGTGTAGTTAGAGCAATGCTCCTCTACTTAAAAAAATGATTTAAAAAATCTCCTTTCAACCAATAAGTATCCCTAAAGAAATTTCATTTCCATTCAAATAAACAAGGGTTAGAAATTGCGGATGGGTGTGTTAAGAGGTACGGCATTTGAAGGTAGCTGGAGATATACATTTTGGGGGACCGAGGGAGAGGAATGAGGAAACTTCATATCATAGTGGTAAATATAAAATGATTAAGTGTATATTCTTGCAAGTTAATGTCTTCCTCCTCACTTAAACAATTTCTGAAGGGACTTTGTTTTTATCCCTACTGCTACCAGTGTTGAGTTTTGCATAGTGCTGGCATCAGCGACAGCATCTAAACTTGCTGCTATGTGCTGGGTGCCGGACTCTGTTCCAAGTGCTTTCCATATATTTCAAAGTTTTTGTTTTATTTTTTACTATCTTTACAAAAGAGTCGTTCACAACTACCCAAACCGATAATTTACATGTTTTAAATCACTTAGTATCATAGCTACTTTATGAGGTAGATATTATTACCATCCTTATTTTACAGCTAATGAAACTGAGGCACAGAGAGGTAAATAACTTCTCTGATGTTGCACAGCTGGGAAGTGCGAGAGACAGAATTCATACTTAGGCAGTGGGCACCAGCATCTCTTTTTCTTCTCTTTAGATATGGCTGTTCTCTTTGTTGATTTGGAAGCCATCTTATCTCTTTTCCCTTCTTCATGCCTAGTCTATGTTTATTTTTGAATTTTATATAGCATTTTCTTGCCACATTCTGTCATTTCTGTTCAAATGAGTATTAAGTCAAAGTCACCACTATTTTCTCCTGGCTTCCAGGGTGTCCTCCTCTAATCTCTGTAGCACCTTCCTTCCTTCCTTTCTTCCTTTCTTCCTTCCTTCCTTCCCTCCTTTCTTCCTTCTCTCCCTCCCTCCTTCCTTCCTTCCTTCCTGCCTGCCTGCCTTCCTTCCTTCCTTCCCTCCTTCCCTCCTTCCTTCCTTCCTTTCTTTTTTTCTTTAATTTTTATTAGTACATGTTTGCAGGAGATGATGTTTACTTTCTTTGTAGGAAGTTGGTACATGTACGTGACATATCTTAATCCCTTCTTTCATCCCCTATCCCTGTCCTTACTCCCTGGATCCTCTCCCCTTTTGAGAAAGAACTATCTTCCCACTTCTGTGTTTTATTGTGCTCTTTTATTTATACTTTTGGTTTCTCATAAAAGAGAAACCATGTGATAGTTAAGCTTGTGTGTCTGGTTTATTTCACTTGACATCATGGTTCCAAGGTGCATTCCATTTCCTATAAGTGACTCAAGTTTATCATTCTTTATGGTGGAGTAGTACTCCATGGTATGTATATACCACATTCTCTCTATCCATTCATGTTGTAGGAAACTGAGTAGTCATTTGAACATATGCTGTCTTTTTAACTCTTTCTGGAAGACACCTAGAAAAGGAATAGCTGGGTCAAATAGAATTTATATTTCAGTTTTTTGAGGACTCGCCACACTGACTTCCACAGTGGTTATACTAGCTTACATTCCCACCAACAGGGTAAAAGTATTCCTTTTTCTACACTGCCTCTCCAATATTCATTAATATTTGATTTCTAGATGATCACCATTCTTTCTGGGGTAAAATGGAATCTCGGTGTTGTTTTAATTAGCTTTTCTCTAATGACCAGTGATGTTGAGCATTTCTTCCTGTATTTATTGGCCATCCGAACTTCTTCTGTGAAATGTCTACTCATTTAACTTTCCCATTTTTGATTTGGTCTTTTATTTTGAGGAGTCTAATTTTTTTTGAGTTTTATAAAATATTGTAGATATTAAATCTCTCTCTAAGGAATAGCTAGAAAAATTTTCCCATTCTTTTTAGGTTTGTTTTTCACTCTACTGGTTGTTTCTTTTGCTGTGGAGAAGTGTTTGAATTTGATATGATCCCATTTGTTGATTCTTGAAACTTTCCTATGCAACCGGGATTCTGTTTAGAAAGTCCCTCCCTGTTCTTATGAGTTCAAGAGTTTTACATATTTTGTCTTC